>BQNB010091465.1:0-26872 GCA_026074375.1 Tanacetum coccineum
CCATGGAAAAAACGAACCCACTTGACATTGACAAGCTGAAAACACAACTTTATAACGGTACTTGAGTATGTTGTATTGCGCCAAAAGTTCAATATAGATCCAATATTTGTCATAGACCCAATGAATCAATCCTAGCCACTCATTTTTTCATCAAAAATAAAAAAACCCACTTTCCACCTTTTTAAAAAAAAATATCCCACACACTGTTAATCGTTACGCAAAACAAAACATATCATCGCGACGAGAATTAAATTATCTTTTTATAGAGGGGCGACACTATGTACTTTCGACGAACTTTTTTTATGATTTTATGAAGTCATATACGATTTTATGAAATCATATATGATTTTATGAAATTATATATGATTCGTTATACGAATCATATATGATCTTCGCAATTCGTGACTGAAACAAAATTGAAAAAAAGTTCGTTAGAATCACAAATAATATATTATGATTTTATGAAATCATATATGATGTGATTTCATGAAATCATATATGATTCGTTATACGAATCATATATGATTCGTTATACGAATCATATATGATTCGTATAACGAATCATATATGATTTTCGCAATTCGTGACTGAAAACAAAAATTGAAAAAAAGTTCCTCGAAAGTATATCGTGTCGCCCCTCTATAGAAAGATAATTTAATTCTCGTCGCGATGATATGTTTTGTTTTGCGTAACGATTAACAGTGTGTGAGATATTTTATTTTTAAAAAAGAGGTGGAAAGTAAGTTTTTTTATTTTTGATGAAAAAATGAGTGACTAGGATTGGTTCATTGGATCTATGACAAATAATGGGTCTATGTTGATCTTAACTCATAACTGACCATGGTCTGAAGACAGGCTCGGTCAGATATACTCCTATCTTTTTTAAGGATTGACCTTGGGATTTATTTATTGTCATGGCGTAACATACTTTCATTGGGAATTGCTTTCTCTTGAAAATGAACGGTTTTCTTGGATCTTTTGTCGTCAACGGTATGCGTGGAAGGAAAACTTTTTGACATATTCTTGTACCTACAATTATTCGAGCTTAAATCACCTTAGGTAGAAGTTGTGTAACAATTAAAAATGTACCATTACAAAGACCACCAACAATATTGATATTGCGTAATAACATAATGGGTGTACCGAATTTTAACTCTAACATGTGTGGCGGTAAGCCAACGAATGTGAGAGAGTTTAAATACTCTCTCAGATATAATAATTATACTTCTCCTCCATCATGACCGTGTGGTATAACATCATCATAATTGATGTACGTACGTGTCGTTGTTGTTGATAAGGATAAAATTATAGCGTTAATGACATCTGCCATGTCATTTTTAGGATAGATAATTTCCTTGTCTTGTAACTTTACGGCAGATGGATGTTGTAACGTGTCATCATCATTGGTGAAGTCTGTCTGAAGTCGCCACCTAGCATGACCATATTACCACCAAATATACGATTCGACGCATCGAGAATGTCCCGCAGCGTTCTGTCCAAGGTTTCAAAACATCGGCGATCATTCATAGGGGACTCGTCCCATATAATTAAACACGTTCCTTTGATGAGAGTTGCCATTTGTGTGTTTTTTTTGATTGAGCATACAATAGTGTCGGTTAGATCAAGCGGTATCTTAAAATGGGAATGAGTTGTTCGGTCTGGTGGAAGTAACAAATAAGCGATGCCTGACGAAGCAACAGCTAGCACAACCTTTCCTTTAGAACGTAAAGTGTACATGATTGTTTTCTAGAGGAACGTCTTACTTGTACCACCGTGACCGTAAACGAAGACCAATTCTTGCTCATCAGTGTAACAACTGTTTCGTTAGAGCAAGGAAGGTAGGCAGTTGATTGTGCAGGCTGTGAGTAAAAACCAAAAGGGTAACCAACCCAACATATAAGTAATTGGTTTAGTTAACTAAAAAAAAGGAGTAGGGGGCAAGGTTTTTTAGCAAAAGAAAGAAAGAACTAGTGTATTAAATGCTGACATCCATCTTATTAGCGAACAAGAAAATGTTGTTAATAAGTAGAGTTTTTTGTGAGTACTGTTTAACGAATAATGTTCACACCAAAGATAAAAAGGCAATCAAACCATGGACTCATCACAAACCATGGAGTGATCACGAATAATATATTGCAGAACCCACACAGAACAGGGACAGCCTAATTTGTAGTATCCTATGCAGCGTAGGGGTCTGAGGAGATCTCTTTTTAATCACTATTCATCATGTGGGCTACTTGTGAACATTAACATCTGTTAAACCTTATTACAGAACCTACTGTAACTTTAGAGGCCATTTAGTAACTAGAGTTGGTAAAGCTTTTTTTTAGGTTCTCCTTTGCATTTTTCCATCCATGATGTTGAGCCGTATTATTAGTCGTAGTTATTAGTGCTCCCTCTATTCTGTGCAAGGTAATGTTTGAAAGCTACTCACTGAAAAGGCCTACTTTAGTTGTCGGGTTACCTTATGTTTGGTTTCGGTTCATGTCCTCAAACTCGGTTTTTGGTTCGGTTCGATTTTTATCGGTTCCGTTCGATTTTGAACCGATGCTTTAAAACTGAAATTAAACAATCAAAGGGGACAATTGTTGATCACAGAAAAGCATAGACCATACCACCTGCACCTTGTATCAGTATTCACATTAATTATCATCCATCATCATACACAGTTAACCTTAAATTCATCAGCCCTACAAACCTATAATCATAAAGTAATGGCTGATTACTTTGAAAGAAAGATTGTTAAGCTTATAACAGAATTTGGGATTATCTTTCCATCAAATACCTAAAATCTTCAATACCACCCAAGTGTCATTAATCTTGTTAAAGAGAGCTACATTGATTTGCACTGTAAACTTCAACATCAACTTTATGTATGTCAACTGAATCTCGATAATAGTGACTTAGGTTTGCAATGATTACTTAGTTTGGATGTATGGAATGTTTATGAAATGAGGAACAAGAGGCTGTTTCTGCATCAATTTTGGAGTGTGGTTTGCTGTTTCAGTGTGTGTTAATGTTCCTGTTTATTTAAGTAGGATGTACATGACCCCTAAAGAATAAACAAAGATACTACTTCTGTTGCGAAGACTTTTACTTAGATAATTCGACGCCCGCCCAAGTTAGATTGTGTATTTGAAAACCGATTTTGCTATCTCGAAATGCGAAGCACTATTAAACACGATTATTAGCAACACTGGAAAAGAGGCCTATCATCAAATAATCACGTCTTCAAAATGCAATGGCCACGCACCTTTTTAGATTAATATGTGTAGTTTTATGGTATTCTTTGTTGTGCAAATATGTCTATTACACTCAACTGTAAAAGTCGTGAACAAAATCTTGTATTTTGTGAAGGTGATGCTTTCTGTGTGGAAGTATTAGGACTATCATAATAGTTTATGTCTGGAATCCATAGTGTACTTGCGATAACACTTTTAAAAAAAGCAATATGAGTAATATATTACATTCTTGTTTCAATTTTTTGGTCAATTTGGCTAGAGCGGGATTTGCAGTAGCAGTATTAGAACAAGGGAGGGTTTCCGAAAGCCAAGTGGATCGCAAAGACGACCAACCTCAAACCTATCATTAGTTTGATGCCTCCCGATAGTATATTTGATCTGTTTTTCTAAGTATTAAAATAATTTATAAATTGTGTCATGATTACAATACCTAAGTACTATTTGAAGTAATAATCATGACATTTTGAATAAACCACTTTATATAACTGTAAAGTGTAAAACAGCTAAAAGCGCTTAATTGTCATATGCTTTAGTTGACAATGTATGATATGTGTCATCATATTATATTAGAGACGGAAGTATAGTTTTATGCTACAATTTTCCTTAATGGTTATCAAATTTGCTTGTCTATGTTTTCTTGTTTTGTAATTTATAATTTTCACTATAGATTCTATCCAAATTGAAAGTTGAGCCCATACTTTGCTTCCATCTAATGTCAAGGTAAGGTATATATTATGCGTATAACATTTTGGTAATCAGTTCTTTAAATTTTCTTATCATGTCTTTCAACTGTGATGTAATTGATCACAGGCTGGAGATGGGCCTTCTGAAGCTGAATTTTACATCGCTCCGAGTACAGTAGCAGATCAAAATGTGGTGAGTAATTAATATGCAATCAATGATAATATCTATCCTTATTTAGTATATTCGTCAATTGGCTGTATTTTATTATGTGATCACGGTTTCTAAAATGTCAAAGTTCACGCAATCAATGTGACTTAAATGTGGTGTGTACTTCAATGCTTAAATGACCTTTTAATTTTGTCGTTGTTGCAGTTCAATTCAGTAATCATAACTTAGTGAACAGTCTCAAAACCAGTTTAAATGTCGCCAAAATTATAAAGGTGGGTAACACAAAACATGGAGTGTTAATTTGTAGTATACTTTTTCTCAGTCCATTATGTACATGAACTAATTCTAGCAGCTAAACTTGCTAAGGAACGAGGTTGTGCTATCAATGTCGATGGTTGTATAGATAAGTAACGGTCTGGCATGTATACTCTTTTCAGAACTTATATGGTGATTTTTTCCTTCTTATTATAATTTTTTGCTTATAGAGACAGATAAGTGGTTTCACTATCCAATTTTATGTCACAGAGCGTTAGTAATAATAAACTTTTAACTATTAGAGAAACAACATGCCTTAGCTTTCTTTTTATATCCCTGACAGTTAATATGTTGGTTTGCTACATAAATTAGTTATATGAAATTTGTTAAACTAACAAAGTAATCTAATGAAGAAGATTTCAGGAAAATGTGCATGATGTCGGCCAATAATATTGATAGAATGATCAAATCAGATACGAAAACGATAAGCCTATATATAGAGAGACAGAATGTTGTTTTCTAAAGTAGATCACACTCATGTAATCCTATCTACCCTATAACTAACATAGGTGATCTGATGCAGGGTGTCAATCTGCTACATGAGGGTGCAGGTCTATAGGAGGGTGTCAATCGACTACATGAGGTACAAAAGGTAAGTGCCTCTTTAATATGTTTGTGGTCTGATAGCATATTATGCTTCAATGCATTCTACCACTTTTAATACAACCAATAGAATGAATAAAGCTGCATTATATCACTATTATTTATGAATCTGAAAACGTGTTTATTAATTTCAGATGGTTGAGATCGTAAAGACATGATCGGTTTAGAAGCCAAGTTCAGAAGTCAAGTAACTTTGGTGACGAACTCCTGGAGTTTTTTTTTCATGTGTAATGTGGATATGTGTATTTAGTGATATTGTATTAATATTATTAACGACGTGCTTGTATTGATTGCATCAAAGAAAATGGAAGTTATTTTAAGTTTCAACTATTACAGCATCTTCTGTATGTGTCGAGTTTTGTATGCTGTCACTAATGTATGTTGTGACAGAAATATTGTGACGACTAGTGACGGCCTGAAATTTCGTCACTAAACAGCTTTAGTGACGACTTTTATGCTGTTAGTGACAAAAACCTTGTCGTCACTAAAGTTTAGTTTTTTTTGTAGTGGAAGAAATCCTCACACTTAAAAGTGTGAAGAGTTAAAAGCTCACACTTAAAAGTGTGAGGAATTGGTTTTAAAATCATGAGGAATTGCTTTAAAATCATCACACTTTCAAGTGTGAAGAATTGTTTCAAAATCATCACACTTGAAAGTGTGAGGTTTTTTATAAATCTTCACATCTAAGTGTGTGAAATTATTTGCTACACCAATATTGTTCACACACAAGTTAAGTGTGAACTTTTAGATTCTACACACTTTAATGTGTGAACATATGCTTAAATAAATGTGAATAATCAACTATTTTGTTGTAGTGAATTCGCTCAAAAAAAATTCGATACGACTAAAAATCGATACAATACTAAAACGGGAAATCATGATTTTAATACCAAGTTTATAAAGTCTATATATATATGATTAAAGAATAATGCCTCTAACAAAAGTTCTAACAGCTAAAATTTTCGCACATGAATCATGCATGAAGAAGTAAAAGCAGTCTATATATATATGATTAAAGAGTTGGCCATTCAAATCACGTTTCAAGGTGATAATCACTCGTTAGTCCTTTTTGAAATACATAAAACATTTTTACTTGTGTGTTTTTGACATATATGGTTCTACACCTTTGTATCAATGACATAACTCGTTACATATTTGTTATTCATGTTCTATTCTAAAACACGGTACTCGTTTCGGTATAATACCTGTTTCCCGAACCCGATACCGAAATCGGTACTGATACAGGTATATCCTTTGGTGTCGGGATCAGGACTATGTATTTTGGTCAGGAAAAAATATGGTACCTCGAAAACGGTACCAGTACGTTACCAAATTGATATCGTGCTCATCACTATATACATATATACAGATATCTAATGAAACTTGTTGGATAAATATCAAACTTGAAATGGTCTTATAACATGTTTTATGTGTTAGTTCTTGGTTTTATAAGTACAGGGGCTAATTGTAGCAAGTGTGGAAAGTTTATATCAAAGGATTGAAGTTTGGTGCTGGTTTGAATAAAGAGTCTCTTACACTGTTTGACACTGTGAGTATCCTTGACCTACTTCTTAGAGAAGCAAGGAACCCTGTTTTGCTCACGGTTAGGTGTAAGGCTTGATATTTCATGCAGATTTGGTGTGTGTGCGTCTTTATTGCCTTACTTTAATTCTTCTAGTTGATTATTTGTGTTCTTATTTGTTCTTGATCTTGTTGTTTATCTGTTTGTGTTCATGATTATTTTGTTTGATTTGTCTTGTTCATTTTGTTGTTTTTTTTGCTTTCTTGATTAATGTTTGTTCTTCTATGCTTATTATTTGTTGTAATCATAACTAATGATGATGCTTCTAGTAGTACTATTTTGGTTAATAATTTAGATGTTGGTAATCCTGTTCATATGAATCTTAATTATTCTAGTAGTACTACTTTGATTCCTTTTAAACTATTTGGTTATCGTTCGATCATTCCTTTGTATTTTCTACTCAGATTATGGGCTATCACCCTTAGGTGCTAGCCATGTTTATGAATACTATGTTTTCTTATTTCCGTTTGCTTTTGATTTATCGAATTCGTGTTGGATAGTTTATGTGTTTATCGTTCAAATAAATGTTCATTTACTTGTTTAATGATAAGGTTTATTGGCTGGATAAGTTATTATAGATTAGTTATTCGCGAGTAACAATCACGAGTGAGTAGAGGTCGCTGCAATCCGGAGGTCCCTAGATAAATCACATAGGCTGATTGAATTGCTTAATGCGTGCATTGCTTACCCGATGCCTAATACCAGGGTAATAGGGGAGCGATCATAGGACTAGGTAACCATGAATAACTCGCCTAGCCTGCATCTATATTTCACCAACTCAATTCTTTAGATCGTTGCACTAGTAAGCAGAAGAAGTAGACTTAGTAGGATAAACAAGGCTAACCCATTTTCCCTAATCTAAATTACCTCCAATTTTACTAGTTTTGTTAGTTAGTTAATTAATTAATTTATAAATCAAATATTTGTGTCAATCTCTCATATTGAAACCCCTTTTAAAATCTGTATAAATTACTAGGTTAGCTTTAGTTCAACCACTCCTTGCGAACCGTGCTTACCATAGCCTAGCTACAATTACCAGGTACACTTCCCGTTAGTATTAGTCTATTAGGTTATGTCAGAACTTATAAATTTAAGAATAGATAATAAACACATCAGTACTGAAAATCATAGAATCTGGGCTAGTGCTATGAAAATAAGTTTGAATTTGTTGATGGTACTTGTGTTAATCCTAATGTTTTGAAATCCTGTTCTACTCGGCCGGTTCAACCGATTGAACCGATTCTAGTAAATAAAAGGTCAAATTAAACCGGGTTTTATATTTTCGAAACCCGATTAGACCCGCCGGGTTTGAAGTAACCCGGGTTAACCCAGTTCTCGAGACCCGATTAAGATTTGTTTTTTTTCATATTTTTTACAAATAAAGCAAGTGAATTATATAGATTTGCGAAGTAATTTATTTTTACATGTTATATTTGTTAGTAAATGGTTTTTACACTAAATATATGGAATATTCATGATTTATATATACATTTTTGTATCATTGCAATATTTTTTTTGGAAGACCGGGTTGACCCGGTGGTCGAACCGGTAACATGGTGACTCAACCGGGTCGATTAGAGACTCGGTTTTCAAAACATTGGTTAAACTGCTTTTGTTATTAGTGATGTTTTTTTCTGATCAATAGGATAGATGCAATGCTATTGTCCTAACTTGGATTATGAATTATGTGTCTCCTTATGTTTATATGGGAGTTGTCTGTTGATGCTGCATTTGTTTGTAAAAAAATTAAGGGTACTTATGATAAAGTTCATGGCTCTATTATGTTCAATATGTTACAAAAAAATTAGTTGCATTAATCAAGGTGGTAGTTCTGTTGTTAATTATTATCATAGGTTAAACTCTCTGAGTAGAGAATTTGATGCATTAACTAAACGGTCTACTTGTACTTGTGATGCTAATAAGGAGCTGTTACTTCATAATCAGCTCATGAAACTGATGCAGTTTCTAATGGGCCTTGATGATTGATATCAGTCTGTTAGGAGTGCTCTTTTGACCAGGGATCCTCTCCATGAGGTGATAGATTCTTATAAAATTATGTCAAGAGAGGAATCCCTTCCCGAGTCCTCTAGTGTGACTAGGTTTAAAATGAGTGCTACTTCTTTTTCTGCTAAAAGTTCTAACAATAGTAAAATAGGTAACAATAATAATAACACTATAGGACCCCCTAATGTTGGTGAAAATAAAGGACCTAATCCAAATCTTCTGTGTAAAAATTATGGTATGAATGGTCACACTATTAAAAGGTGTTATGAGTTGATTGGTTATCCACCTAGGTTTAAGAAAGTGGCTAATCCAATTAAGCAGTATGTATTAAACAAAACTTTAATGAAAATGTTGATGTTAAAACTAATGACAAGCATCAATCTACTGCAAGTCACTATTCTTCTTCTTTTACTGAAGAGCATTCATGCCAATATGGAAGGTTGGGATTCTTTCTTTATTGGAAATGTGTGGTTTAACAAAAAAAAATCAACATATTTTTGTGCCAACACAATTTTAATTGTTAAAACAATTTCTTTAGGTTGGATCATTGATTCAGGGGCAGACCAAAATGTAACTATGTCAACTGTTGTAATGTTTAATGTTGTTGATATCTCTTACTTACAAATCATTGTTGGTCATGCTAATGGGACTCTTTCAACTATAAGTCATGTAGCAAACTTAAAATTGGCTAATGATGTGATTCTGTATGATGTGCTTGTTGTTCTCGGATATTGTGTGAGTTGGTTGTCTGTTAATAAGATGATTAAAGATAGTAAAATGTTTATTGGATTTGATGAGGACAAGTGTTATATTTAGGACTTGAAAAAGGAGAAAACCTTAGAGACTCGTAGTGAATCTAGTGGTCTTTATCTGTTTGACATAGATTCTGATAAGTGTATATGTAAGGTCAATATAGTTATGTCTTATAATGTGTCTAAAAGTCTTTGGCACATCAGACTTGGTTACCTTGCTAATCAAGTCTTTTCTGTGCTGAAAACTGATCTGAGTCTTTCTAAAAAGATTGATATGTTAATTTGTGAGGTATGTCAAAGGGCTAAACAAACAAGGGAGCATTTTCCTATGTGTGACCACAAGTCTAAAAAGGTTGGTGAACTTGTTTACCTTGACTTGTGGGGCCCTTATAGAGTCATAAGCAGAGAATAAGCAGAGAAGGGTTTAAGTATTTTTTTAACCATTGTTGATGATTTTTCAAGGGTTGTTTGGGTTTATTTGATCAAAACCAAATATGAAGTGTTTAATGTTTTTTTAAATTTCGTCAATATGGTTCATAATCAATTTGCTGTTAAAATCAAAACTGTAAGGTCTGATAATGGAATTGAGTTTATAAATAAGAAAATGTGTTTTGTTTTCTGATTTAGGAATCTTTAACAAACTTCTTGCATACATACACCTCAACAAAATGGTATAGCTAAGAGGAAACATAGACACTTGCTAAATGTTACAAGGAGTCTTATGTTTTGAGGAGGGATTCCTTTAAGATTTTGGTATATTGTATACCTTATTAACTGGCTACCTTCATATGTCTTAATCGTTAAGTCTCCTTGTGAAGTCTCCTTACGAAACGATGCATAATAAAAAAACAACTCTCTCCCATTTAATATGTTTAGGATGTTTGTGTTTATATACTGTCTTAAATAACAATGATAAGCTTACATCTAGGTCTGAAAAATGTGTTTTGATGGGATACTCTTCTGTTAAAAAGGCTTACAAACTTTTTAGCCTTGATAATAGAAATGTGTTGTATTCAAGAGATGTGAGGTTTTATGAAATTGTTTTTCCTTTCAAAAGGAAAAATAAATCTGTTAATGATGGGGTAGATGTGGATTTCAAAGGTAATACTAATCATTTAACAGCTTTTGATAACCAAATGTCTTTAAGATCTATTGATAAAGAGAGAGTTGCATCTATTGTGGATGGTAGGGTTCCTTCATCAAGGATAAATACTACACAAATGCAGGCATCTCAGGTGAACCTTGCAACCTAAATAGATGATCAAAACTCATCTGAGGGCCATGTTTTGGACCCAAATACTAGTCTTGATAATTATGTACCAGATCTTATGAGTAATCTTAATATTGATGATGTGCAGCCTAGTGTTAGAAGGTCTAGCAGGTCTGGTAAGTTACCTGCTAAGTTTAATGACTATGTGGTTAAAAGTAATGTTGAGTATGGTTTGAGAAAAAATGTTAATTATTCTAAGCTTAATGCTTTTAACTTTTTTTGCCACTACTTTGAATAAATCTGTTAAACCTGATACTTAGTAAAATGCTATAAATGATAACAATTGGGTTAAAGCAATGAATAATAAAATTGAGGCATTAAATAGAAACAATACATGGGCTATTAATGATCTTTGAATTGGAAGAAAGCCAATTGGGTGGAAGTGGTTATATAATATTAAATACAAGTCATTTGGTGAAGTTGATAGGTATAAGGATAGGCTAGTTGCTAAGGGCTATAACCAAACAGAGGGCATAAACTTTGATGAAACTTTTAGCCCATTTATGAAAATGGTCACTATTAGAAGTCTTATGTGTATTGAAGTGCATTATAATTGGCCATTATACCAACTTGATGTTAATAATGTTTTTCTCTATTATTTTTATGAAGATGTTTATATGACTTTACCTCTTGGTTTTGGAAATGACAATGGTAATCATGTATGTAAATTGAATAAGTTATTATATACCTTTAAGCGAGCCCCAAGATAGTGGAATTTCAAGATTACCACTGCCTTGGTTGAGCACGGCTTTGAACAAATCAAATATGACTATTATTTGTATATCGAGCAATACGATAAAGTTTTTATTGCTTTGCGTGTATATGTTGATGATATAGTGATCATATGTAATGATAAAAATGAGATTGGTTTGTTTAAATCTTTTTAGTAGCAAGTTTTTAATAAAAGACGAGTTTTCTAAAATATTTTCTTGGGATTTAAGTATTGAAAAATGAAAAAGGCATTTTTATGTCTCAAAGGAAGTAATGTTTGGAGTTATTGCGTCAGTTGGTTCTACTTGCAGCCAAACCTGTGACAACTCCTTTACCTGAAAATTATGTTTTAAACTGCAAAGATACTGATACTAATAAACTTTTTTAAAAACATTACTGAGTATCAGAAGCTAGTAGGTAAACTTATCTACTTAACTCATACTAGACAAAATTTATCTTATGTAGTTTAGTGTCTTGGTTAGCATATGCATGCTCCACTTTAGTCTCACTTAAAAACCGCTTTAAGAGTCTTAAGATATTTAAAAAATGCTCTTGGAATTCATATCTTTAAAAATAGTGATTTGAATCTTAGGGTTTATACAGATTCAGATTGGGCTAAATGTCCAATTACCAGGAAGTTTGTCTCTAGTTTTTGTGTTTACTTTGGCAAATCTCTTGTCTCTTAGAAGAGTAACAAACAGGCAACTGTTTCTAGGTCTTCTGCTAAAGCAGAATACATATGCATGGCATTTGCAATATGTGAGATTATTTGGATTGCTAATTTGTTACAAAGTTTGAAAGTTACAAATTTGGATCCTATAAGTCTCTATAGTGATAACAGTTCAACAATTCATATTGTTGTAAATCTAGTTTTCAATGAAAAGACAAAGCCTTTTGAAATTGATGTTCATATTGTCAAAGAAAATGCAACCTTTAGGATTTTAAAAACTGAAAAAATTCATACTTTTGATCAAGTGGCTGATGAAAATTCATACTTTTGATCAAGTGGCTGATGTTTTTACTAAAGCACTTGGTACACTTCGACATTCTAAGTTATGCAGAATGTTGAACCTTTTTGACAAAATGATTTTCTCATTCTTACTCATTTTAAGTTTGAGAGAGGGTATTGGATAAATATCGAACTTGAAATTGTCTTATAAGATGTTTTATGTGTTGGTTCTTGGTTTTATAAGTACAAGGGCCAATTGTAGCAAGTGTGGAATCAAAGGATTGAAGTTTGGTCCTGGTTTAGGGAAGTTATTGAAGTTGAGGGACTAAGCTGGAAGTTGCTTCTATATATACTCCTTATCCGGAGCTAGGGTTTCATAACCCTCATTCAGTCTCTATGTTTTCACTTACTTTCTCTCTCGTTATATACTTGTGATATTGTTCGTGATTCAGTTGGTTCAATCTCTTTATTTGACCAACTTGTTTGTTACATTGTTATTGTATTTGTATCTGAATCAATCTCTTTATTTGATCCCGTTATCTTGTCAGTTTGAGAGGCTTTGTAGTGAGGTAGATAGCATCTAATTGTAGAGACTATCTTTTCTTTTGTATGTTTGGTCGAATCTAGTTGGAGACAATCTTCAATTAGTTGCTACAAAATTAATAGTAAGGGGTGGTTGGTTGAGTTCATTCTTGTGTTTAGACTCTGATTCTTACCATTTTTACAAAACTTAAAAAAAATGTGTATAAGATGACCGAACTTTTATTATGTTCATCCTAATTACTAAACTATTAGAACCGTTTATTGAAGACACTATACTATTTTTAACTTCCTATAGCCGATTTAAGAGATAAGTTGGCTCTATTTACACACATGGCAAGGTAAGTTTTGTTTTAATTTACTAGAAATATACAATTTAACTTCACTTTTATAAACCGTATTCTCTTCTTCTACCCTTTTTCTCTAACTACCATCACATCCACCAGCCACCACCAACATTGTCAGCCGCCCCTATAGAAAGCACCACAATTATTGAACCATGCCAACGCTGCTTTTGAACACCTACCACAAACCCTTTTATGTCCTTCTTTTCTTTAAACACCCCTTCTTTTTTCTCACTACAAACCAATTACAACCATTAAGCCACTAGTAGCACTACAACCTCATCACCTATGTATGTCTATTCACTTCTCTTTTTCAAGAATAAAAATCTCAAAATTCACCACCACCTATAAATCCGTCATCGGTGTTCAAGAATCAATACATGATTTTACATTGACAGGTGATGTTTAGATTTTTGGATTTTAAAGTAGTGTTAAGATCATTAGATTTAATATTTAAAGACTCTTTAGATTTTTGTTTTGGTTATTAAGAAAAGTAAAGATCCGTTTCGTTAGTAAAAGTATGGAAATGTGGTTCGAATATGATAATTTTTTTAGAGAGAATTACATACATCCCACTACAAGACTACTAATTACATTTCACTCGAAATTTATAATTACAACTATACTTGATTCTCATCAACTTTATTATAAGACAATTATACTCTTATAAATTTCTTCATTTTAGGCGCCAATTCAATCATAGTTTCCAGATGTATTCCTTATTAATGGATCTATCTTTTTAGTCAAAAGCACTAATTGTGCCTACGAAGACTAATCATTGATACGGACGACATAACTGTTATTCATTACGTTATTAATCTTATACTAGACAATGTAAATTAAGATCACATTCTCCCTTTTTCCTTTTACTCGATGGTTATGGGTTTTAGAGAGAATATATGTTTGAAAAGAGAAAGCTAGAGGAATAGAGAGAGATATTATTTATCTAGCAATTTTTAGACGTAGATTTGAAATTATTCAAATGAGAATCCATGATTATTCTTTTTAGTTTGAGTTCCATATAAATGAATTCCAAATCAATTTGGTTATTGGATCTTGTAATAGTTATTATTGTGATTGCCGGTGATATGTAACGAGTTATTGAGGTAGATTGTGGGTTTTGTTGAAAAATAAATGTAGACACTTTTTTGGTGAGGTTGAATATTTTAATCCATGTAGACAAGGAAAATGGCATGTCAACCGGTAACCCCTCATGAGAATAATTATATGAACTTTATTCAAATGTTGAGTAACTTATTTAATAAACCCACAAACATAGTAACTTAGATAAACAAAATAAAAGTTCATTACTTTATTTGCACTTTTTGAATAGTTTAGTACTAACACATTGATATATTAACCATTTGGAAATGTGACCAGATTTGGCTTATGTAACAACTCGTTACAGTCAAGAACCAAGATGTTCCATTCTTCCACATACGATTTAAAGGTTGGCCTCGGAATTAGGATAATTCTACATAAATCAACAACTTTTATGATTGCTAACTGCATGTTGGCAGAGCTTGACCATTTCTATTTGGTCAATGTCAAGTTGCTCATTATGTTTCAAGTTGTAGTTAGGTAACAACAGTAGTGGGTGGAATATACGTTCATTAACGAACTTCTTTTTTATGATTTATATGAAGTATATACGATTTTATAAAATATTATATGATTTATATGAATATCATATTGATTTTACTGAAATAATATATGATTCGTTTGTATCGAATACATATGATTCGTCATACGATAGAATCATATTTGATTTTCGAATTCGTATGAAAACAAAATTGAAAAAAGTTTGTCGGAATCACAAATCATATATGATTTTATGAAATCATATATGATTTTATGAAATCATATATGATCCGTTATACGAATCATATATGATCCGTTATACGAATCATATATGATCCGTTATACGAATCATATATGATTCGTTATACGAATCATATATGATTTTCGCAATTCGTGACTGAAAAAAAAATCGAAAAAATTTTTCTCGAAAGTATATCGTGTCACCCGTCTACTGAAAGATAAAAAAATACTCGTCGCGATGGTGTATTTTTTGTCGTGTGACGATTTACCGTTTGTAAGATATTTTATTTAAAAAAAAAGGTGAAAATGAGTTTTTTTTTTTTGATAAAAAAATGAATGACTAGGATTGATTCATTGGGTCTATGACAAATGTTGGGTCTATATTGATCTTAACTCATGTAACAACTCGTTACAGTCAAGAACCAAGATGTTCCATTCTTCCACATACAATTTAAAGGTTGGCCTCGGAATTAGGATAATTCTACATAAATCAACAACTTTTATGATTGCTAACTGCATGTTGGCAGAACTTGACCATTTCTATTTGGTCAATGTCAAGTTACTCATTATGTTTCAAGTTGTAGTTAGGTAACAACAGTAGTGGGTGGATCAGTGGTATTGTCAGCAGGAATGGTGATTTGTTTGCCGTTGGGTTTTTCATTGATGATACGTCTTATACGACTTGCCCATTGAGTGTATCTGTCTCGATAAAGTATCGAAGACGGTTCTCGAATCCAACATGAATGACATCTGCTTGAGTAGCCACGAGAAGTGATTGTGCAATGATATTAGAACTTGATACTAGATCTGATATGATTATGAAGTGGTTTTAACACTACAACATTAGAAACTTTTAGCTAAAACACTTGTCGTAGCAAAATGTGGTAAAATGTCGTCGCAAAACTTTATCGCGACAACGTGTTGTTGCCTAATGGGTTGTCGCACAAGGTTCGTCGCAGAAAGTCTTAGTGACAACAAGGGGGTAACTTTTAGTGACGACGCGGGGCCCACCAAAAAAAGCAACACAAAATGGTGTCTGACGTGACATTGCACTTTCAGCGACAACTCAAGTCGTCGCTAATTTAATTTCGTATTATAATTTTTTGGATTATTTTTCAATTATACAAATATAAATATTATACAAAAAATTATTTAAAATTGGCAGGAATCGCCTTGGCTACGACGCTGTCGTCGCTAAAACCGCCTTGGCTACAACGGTGTCGTCGCTAAAGCCGCCTCTCAGCATTGGTTACTGCCACTTTTTTGTGACAACAAATGCGGATTTAGCTACAATATTTTGCCGTCGCTAAAGGTACCTGTTAGGAGAAAAATAGCAGCTGCTAATCCAGATTTTTTCCGAAAAAGAACTACCAAAACAAAACCTGAAATCACCTAAATAATGTAATACAAAATGCATCCGTCCATTCATTCATAAACAACCAAAGTAAATCATAGTATTCGTTTAAAACGATACAATTAAGTTAATACATAGAGTAATCCGATAATACAAATAACAAAAAGAGAAATGTCAATAAAAATACTAATAACCTACATAATCCCTACTCGTCATCATAAATATCGACATCATACTCGTACCATCGTCACTTCCATTATCATCTTGTTCACCACTTTGGCTGGTTTCGTCATTTTGGCTTCTCCCGCCTTGCTTGTTCAACCATCTTCTTATTAAACCACTTATCCTTGAACTTACATTTGTTGTCGCTATATCGACGTGCAAAATCCCTCTGAAGCCCAACCCTCACCAAGCTCCCCACTGTCTTATCTTCGCCATTTATTTTGATTACAGTCTCGTCATTTAAGTGGGGTGGCAAGTCGAAATAGGTCTGCAAATAAGTATACACATTTAAATAAGCACACACATAAACACACATTTAAATAAACACACATTTAAATAAACACAAATATGTAAACATTCGATAACAATAAAAATAGAAATAATATAAACAAGACCTGGAGTCGTGGGATTAACGGCGCCTTATCCGATGGGGGGACTTTCTCCCATGAATCGTAATAATGGGGAATTTCCTTGATTAGTTCCCCAACAAAGCTAGAGAAGTTTGCACCATATTGGCCTACCAGTTTGAAGGTCTTTTGATCCTTCGCCACGAACACTATCTCCAATTTGCGGTAGCCATTTTGTTTAAAGGACTTTTTTAACGCCTTACGTTTGCTTTCCCCACGTTACCCCGAACCTACAAATATAAGTGATGAGAACAAGTAATAAAATTCAAGTTTATAAAAAATTCTTTTACACTTCTTACTTTGCCATTGGTCGGGTAACATCCTCGGGCCGTCCGATCGACGGTGGGATCACACCTTCATCTCATGTGTGATCGATGAGCTATTTATGCCATCTGTAAAAAAAAACATAGTACAAGACCTACAATTTTATTGTCAAGTTAATACAAATACACACTTCAAATTAAATATATTATATATATATATTTTATTATATATATATATATGTATGTATGTATATATATATGTATGTATGTATGTATGTATGTATTGTTAATTTTTTGTTTTTGTCTGTTTTTGTATTTGTTTTAAGGTATGTTTTTTTCTTTTTTATGTTATGTATGTATGTATGTAATTGGTGGGGTAACATCCTGGGCCGCCGATCGACGGGTGGATCACCACCTTCATCCTCATCGTTTGATCGTGGAGCTATATATGCCATCTGTAAAAAGACAAGTACAAGACCATACAATTTCATTGACCAATTAATATAAATACACACTCAAATTAATATATATATAAGTAGGCATGCAAAGGCGTATTTCCACAAATGTCTTGAACAGAAAAATAAACAAGTTGCTGTTGAACCTGTGATAACAGTAAGTTGCTGCAAAATGGGTAAATTTCTACTCCTGTTGCACCTGTGTCGGATTGCTACTGCTACTGCATATGTGAATGACTTTTACTGAATCAATTTATGTTTTACAGGTGAAGTTTTCGAATGGTAACCTTACATTATGAGAAAGCTTTTTTGGTATATTAATCAGCAGTTTATCAAGAAGCTGAGAACATAACGGAATCCCAAGGCAAACTTACTGATAATACATTTTGGATATCCTAAATGCGTGTCCTAATTGCATCAACTTAAACACATTTCAACTACAATTAGTATGCGTTTAATAGCAACTAAGTGTTTCAACTTTTTGTACACAACATGAGGATATACTAATTGTTGTTGCTACTACTCCTTAACTCTTTATCAACAACCACATCAAACACGAAAACGAAACCTATCAATAATCAAATAATCACTTCTAAAACACAATGCAAACACTCAAAATGCACACCTCTTAAATTACTATCTCTATCCAAACACCACATTTACAACCTACATTACTAAATATTAAATTTAACATCACATAAAACAAAAAATGAATTATACTAAAATACAAAACAAACCTTTTGGCAGACGACAACCGGTAGTCCGACTGTGATGGTGGGTCAACTGCATCATCATGCGCGTCATCATCTTCAAGGACATGAGGAACGACATCATCTTCACCAATAAAATCAGCACCTTCTTCATCAGGAACTTCAAATGGATACATCTACCTCATGTAAATAAGGCCACCTAGAATAGCCTCTTCAGGTAAATGCATAACCAAATTTGCTAAAAAATAAGCAGAGTTTGATAATTGGTGGTGAAATGTCTTTGGGTAAGTATTGTTGAACTCCATAACGAAGTAAACGTTGCATCATCATATATAAAACGCAAAATGATGTTTGTATGATCCATTTTATCAAAATAAACAACTTATTCTATCTAAAGTAAACCTCAATCCAGAGTACGTATTAACCATGTGCTACTTCTAAGAATCACTGAATTGTTAGTCTCATATTATATTATAGTAATAAAAGTAGAACACAAATATCCATTAATTAATGATTACGAAAAGAAATTTTGAGCCCTTTATAAAAAAACATGATTAGTAGGGGGAATGACCTTTGATTGAGAACAATATATATTGTAATTGGGAGATGAGCATTGGGTACCTGAAAAAATGGTACAGTACGGTACGTTTCTCATTCCCGGTGTTGGTTACAGTAACCTTAAACTCACTCAAAAATACCGGTACTATTAAAAATGGTACGGTACGAAAACGAGAATTCTCGACTTTGGTACCAAAATATAATATAAATAAGCTAAATGTTTTTTTGCTAAACTGTTTAGCCTATCAGAAAGCACTATTAGATTGGCCAACTAGAAAACACTAATGTTTACTAAAATTTTTAGCATATTACTGTTTAGCTTTAATCATCTATGGCCAAAAAAATAGACAAAACGTGTGTAGACCAACCTGACTCAATTTGATCCTAATGTCTTGTTTTTGTTATTTATCATTAACCAACCCGACTATTATGAACATTAGAAGGATCATTTAAAAAAATTATGGAATATCTAGATGTGTGCATATTCAAATTTTTTCTTATCATTGATGGAATTTTGAAACCCAGTCAATTTGCCACATTCGTAGTAATTTTCGCTTGGTTATGCTGGACACATTTCGATTAAGGTTGATGGTGGGCAATATTTAAAGAGATTACATCCAAGGAAGTCTCGTCTCTAACAATTCTCAGTACACTTGTTGCTATATGCATCTCCTATGCATATCCTAAATACTACTTCGGTTTAGTACCGGTTTATCACGTACCGGAACCGGTATCGATATACCTTTTGGTTCCGGGATCGGGACTACATATATAAGCAGTAATATTGTAGTACATGCTTTTAACAAAAAACAAAACATGTTGTCTTGATGTTGAAATTCAAGGAGAACAAAGAAAGGAAACGTGAATTGATTCAGACCAAGTGCAAAAGGCTAAGGTTTAGCATCCCTAACTATAACAAATAACCAAGCCTTTAACCATAAACAAACACATCAAACACGAAAATGAAACCTATCAATAATAATAATCAGATAATCACTTCTAAAACACAATGCCAAACACTCCCAAACCACACCTTGTAAATTACTATCTCTATCCGAACACCACGTTTACAGCCTACATTACTAAAAATTAAACTTAACATCACAAACAACAAATGCAAATTATACGAAAATATAAACAAACCTTTACTTGGTGGTCCGGTTGTGATGGTGGTGGGCAGACAGCGGCGGCGGTGCTCCGGCAGTGGCGAGCTTAAACACTACCTACAAAAAAAGAAAACCTAAAAACATAAACAAAATAAATTAACACAAATTTACTAATTAATAAACAAATTTACCTAAAAGAAAATTAACCAACGGTGGTGGTTTCGTTTGCACAGTGATGTGGTTAATTTATGGGGTTGAAGGTGCTGATTTATGGGGTTGAAGGTGCTGATTTTTGGGGTTGAAGGTGGTACACAACTCACGTATTTTGGGGAAAGCAGTTTTGAAGAAGGTAGTAGACCCATTCAACTTGGAAGATAAAAACTGAAACATTTGATATCTAAAATAATAAAGTAAATAACTCCTATATTATTTAGTTTAGTAAACTTATTTTTAAAATATTTTTTTATCGTTTTCTTCCTTTTGAGACGAGTTGTAGTCGCTAATCGTTTGGCGGGATAAAAAAAGAGAGGGAAACGGAATTACTTGTTTCCAACTTTATAAATGATTTTAATTATAAATGACTTGATTAATTATAAATAATTTAAAAATGATTTAAATTAGTTATAAATAATTTAAAATTATATAAATTAGTTATAAATAATTTAAAAATGATATTAATAAATTAAAAAAACGAGGTGCGGAACCCACGCGTTGCCGCGGAGTGCGCGAGACTATTTTTGCAACGGACCGATAACGCCAAGTACTATTTTTCAATCGTTGAGACTCACATTGCAACGAACCGAGTCCTTCATTGCTCGCTGATGTCTATCAGCGAGTCTTAACTACTTAGCCTAATTTTAGTTTAAATCTAGGCAAAGATAATTGGGCTCTAAATCATATATTATATATCAATATTATTTTCTTAACATCTCATGTTTAGCCATATCATCTCGACTCATTCATTTATCTTCTCATATATATTCATATCATTTCGACTCATCCGTTTAACATCTTATGTATATCCATATCAACATGCCTTGTGTGCCGGTTTGTTGAATATCCCTTGTGGGGTTTCTTCATTATCGGCTGGAATGGATTCAAGCCAAGCAAACTTGGCGAGTAAGTCTGATTTTACAACATGTTTGTTCGACGTGCCCTGTGACCTTGAAAACACTTGTATGCGACACATGTTGATGCTGCTGACCTTAGTAATGTCGCTTCGACATCAAGCGCCATCAACATGCCTTGTGTGTCGGGTATGGTTAATGTGGCTGAATTATTTGGCGTACCACTTAAGACCCTTGAGGACATTGATGATCTCACTAAGGGCATTGAGTTTGGTAAATATGAGGTGTGGTCGGGAATGACTAGTTATAAGCGTAAGGAGGTTATGGATACCTTATTTGCTATGTGGGATGTTGTAAACCCGATCTCATCAAAACTAAACTCTTACGCTAATGCTGCTAGTGGTGCGTCTGTGGTTATTAATAAGCATGATGCTACCAGTATTAAACCTCCAATTAAGTTGACTAAACCTGTGGTCATTCTGGGTGTGTCGATTGCGTCTAAGGAAGAGCTCATTGGATTGGTTGATAAAATTGACTCGGGTGCTCTAGATGATGTAATTTCGGGGCTTACTACTGCTGAGCGTCAGGACGCTCATGCTTTGGTGCTGGAGTTGGCGAGAGGGTTTGATTACGTGAATTCAGATAGTGATACTTCAAGTGAGGAACCGATTAGGGATACCCCTGATATGGTTTCGCATATTGATGATATTGTTAAGTCTGTCTCTATTCAAGATAAGCCTAGTTCTTATGTAGGTGCAGCGGGAGGGTCGACACCGGAACCAAGGCGAACTTTCATTCCCTATCTTCAGAAAATCTGTGTGAAGGTGTCGATATTTCTATACCAAGAAGGTTGTTGAAACGGTTAGTACCCGATTTGATAATACTTTGTATGGATATTTTATTGGTAAATGTATTGCGTTTCCGCTTGTGAAGTACTATGTTCGAAATAATTGGGGTAAATATGGTTTGACAAGAATAATGATGAACTCCAAAGGCTTTTTCTTCTTTCAATTCAAAACTTTAAAAGGCTTGGTGGATGTTCTTGAGAACGGGCCATGGATGATTCGTAACAGCCCTATCATTCTTAAGAAATGGTCTATGAATACGCGTTTATGTAAGAAAGAGTTAACCCGTATTCTGGTGTTGGTTAAGATTCATGATGTTCCTATGCAGGTTTTATCGGAAGATGACTTAAGCATTATCGCGTCTCAAATTGGTAAGCTTATAATGCTTGATTTCTACACCTCCTTAATATGCATTGAGTCATGGGGGAGAAGTAGTTTTGCCCGATGCTTGATTGAAATTAATGCGGGTGATGTTCTTAAAGAGAGTCTTACTGTGGGTGTTCCTTTAATTGAGGATTCGGGGTTTACAATTGAAACAATTAATATTGAGTATGAATAGAAGCCAAACTCGATGTGACTTATCAAGAACCATGCCCTGTAAAAGGTCCGTCATTACTCCTTTTGTTGATTCCCTGATGTTGGATGGGTAAGACTTATAATGGACTTCCAAATTGGTAGAGAAAAAAAGAATTAGAAGAGGTAAATCCTAAGGCCGTTAATAGTGGTTAGTTTGATGGTAACTCGGTTAAATACAATGTTAGGTATGAGCCAAAGGCGACTGCAAACATGCCAAAGAAGTGAGCTACTAATGTGGGTAATGCATCTAAATCTGGCTTGTCTCAAGTGTCTTCTTTGATGAAGAATCACCCCTTAAGGCTTTTGTCTTTTCCTCCTACTAAGGATAATCGGTATTTACCTATTGTCTATGTCTTATTCTTATGAGAATTTGATGGATGAAAGTGAGAAATGAGGCGGAATGATATTACGATACTGGAATACCGGCCAACTTATTTAATAGTACTAAAATAGGTGGAAGTTCGTTTACTTTCATGATTACTGTTGGTTAGCTTTTTTGGATGTGCATTTTGTTCTAGTTTTAGTTGTTTAGTTGTTTCTAGAGTTGTAAGTGTTTATGGCATGTCATAAGCACTAGTTTTAGGAGTTTATCTTTTTTTGGGTAAAGGGTTCCCCGGTAAATTGTATTACGCCAAAAACATTTAAGTACAAGGGATGAGGGTGAGTCCCACATCTCCTCCTGTTACATGGGCAAAGCTACTTCCTAAAAAGAAGGTATACAAAATGACTACACAAAAGAAACATAAATTTATTTCTTCTTGTGACCTCGAACTCGGATATCCAGATTATCACATATAGTTTGAAGCTCTTGAGGAAGATCCTGACCTTCGTACATATCATCATCGTATGGGTCTTCATCATAGTCACCAATACCATACGAATCCATTCATTGTTCCAGCAAACTTTGGGTGCCAAAACCTACCCTTTCTGAAGCCATAGAACGAGCCATATCATTATCAACTGATGAAACCTCATCTTCACTATCATAATCACCCGGAAACTCAACCTTCTTCAAAGGATTACCAGCTTCATCCACAAGAATAGCTTGCTCACTAGTAATTAGTTCTTCAAACTTTCCAATTTTATCAATAATAGGATTTAGTACAATAGTTGTACTTTATCGACATTCATAAAGTAGGATCCAAACTTAAGTAGCCGTTACTTTACACCTAAAATTGGGAGACCCCCATTGCGGTACCGTTCTCTTCATCATTAGGCGATTCTAACGAATTAAAAAATTCAAAGATTTAGGTATATTAAACTCAATAGTAAGGTTCCACACCTTTTTTCTTTTTCGCCTAAAGCCTTTGCAGTGGTTTTTTTGTTGGAACATGTCTATATTCTTTCTGAGGTTTAAAACCTATTTTTGGACCAACCGGAACACCTCGAGAAGTTTGACTAGGCTTCCTCAGAGTCTTCTTCTCCTAGCACCTGTATTCTTCGGACATTCCTCATGAATATGTCCAAAGACCTACAAGAGCGCCCACAACTAGCGTTTACCACTCATAATTCAACACGAATATTACATATATAATGGTCCTCCCTAATAATTTTAGACATAGCCACGACAATGTAATCTTTCAACTCCACATCAGCTCGAAGCTCAATCATCACTCTATCATAGCTTGACCTACCCTAAGATTGCATACACATATCAGAATGTCTATGAGTCAAGCATTAGAGGTAGTACCAGTTTCGGTAGCAATGGCACTTCAAAGCCATCCTCAATTACACGGCCGGAAACAGGTACACCATAGAGTTTAACCCAAACCAGAATAGTACTAACATCTTCTTTTAATAGGTTCTCATCTGGATGCCATTTTCTTTGAGGATAAAGATAATTTAAACTGGTGATTCAGATCAAACCATAACCTCGTTCTCAAGCTTTAGCATCTAATCCTTCCATGGAGCTAAATTGAAAGGAGAATAATCTGGTAGACGAGCTGAACATAGAACGAACAAGCCTATATTTATCTCAAGTGTTCCTAACATAGTTAGCAACAACATGGTATGCCACCCGCTTCCCCAAGAAAAAACTATATGCTGTATTAGCAAATCGTTCACTTATAGCTCGAATAGACTCCATCGAAAAAACCACATCAATCCCATTACCCCTCGGTGTAAACAAAATACGAATATTCAGTTTCTTCCCGCTTGGTTTACAAGTAACATTAGAATACGAAGACTTACCAGGGGCATTACCAGCCGTAGTAGTAACCGGCGTAGATAATGGTGGAAAAGATCTCAGAACGATAGTATCTTCCAAAGAGCTTATCTTTTCCATCTCCACCGTCATGTCAACCACAGATGGTGTTACACCCTCCTTTACAGCAGATGCAACACTAACTGGAGTATCTTCATTCATAGTATCATCAGATTCTGTAGACACACCTCTCCTTTACACCTCTCCCACCCCCACTCCCTTTTTGACTCAAAAATCCACGCTCCATTCCACCACAACCAGTAACCCTACTCTACCAGCCGCTTGCACTTCCCAATTGAAACCACCTAGCTGCGATCTTGATACAGATAAAACCCTAGAAGGTTTTTGTTAAAGACAAGCAACGATCGCAGGAAACTAGCATCCAAAACAAATGTGATCGATTCGAAGTATATTAAAATCCAATTCGGGTGATAATTAATGCCACAATGATGTGAATTAATATACAACGTCGGTGAGATTAATAACCAAGAATCACAATTTGGTGTGCATGCAAGAAACGACCAAAATTGATGATGAATTTTAATCAACGCACACAATCAGCGAAACCTAAACAAATAATAATAGAACACCCTATACAACCTAAAAGTCTATTAATTAAATACGTGAGAAGTCAATGGATAATCAAGGATCAATCACAAATTCAATAATAGATTTAATAAAAGGATGAATAGGGTTTTTGTTAGTTTTAGGAGTTTATCAAGCTGCTAGCTTGAGGTTAATGTGGTACATCATCCACATTTCATTTGTACCTAATATTTTCGATTTTAATATATTTTACCGGGGTAACTTTTTATCCAAAAAAGCTCATCCGTTTAACATTTCATGTATATTTATATCATCAAGACCCACCCGTTTAACATTTCATATCTATCCATATCTTTTCGACTCACAACTGAAACACATTTCAACTGCAATTAGTATGCGCTCTCGATATATCGACGGTATATAATTAATTACATTTACAACTTAGACACATTTTAGCTACAAAAATAATTTAATAATTTAATAAAATATTAATTTTATGAATACTCTAATTTATATAATTTTTAAAATTAATTTTTCGATTATAAATTATTTTTAAAACATTTTCAAATAAACTACGCATTTATTTATTTTAAAATTAATTTTAATAATTATAAATAGTTTCTAAAATAATTTTAAATTAAAATATACATTTAGCGACGACTCTTGTCGTCGCTAAAAGTTTGGTTGGCTTTTATTTTTATTTTGTTGTTTGCTAAAAGAAATAAAAACAAAACAAATTCTCCATTGAACCTTTGCGACGACGGTCGTCGATGCTAAAAGTAAAGGGTCCCACTTTTGATTGTTTGACCATGAAAAAGTTGAAAATGGTGGGTCTCATTGCTCCTTTAGCGACAACTTGGGTCGTCTTTAAATTGTCTCCCTCTCCAAAAGTCTCTATTGGTGTAGTGAGTTGACTTTAAGTTCTATACTAAATACATTTTAATATTTGAAAGATTGAAATGTTCAGATCTAATTATATTTTACTATGATGCATGAAGTAGACTTTAAGTAGTTTTAGATTACCAATCTCCATTGTAAGCGATACAAGTTCGTACATTTTCTATGATAAAAAAATTAAGATATTAATAAGGAAAGCTATAGATCCAATAAAGAGTTGTAATGACAAAGATATATGCATGATAAACGGGCATTTTACACATCGAATAACAATCGTATAACTTCACAAACTAATGCAAACCGAAAATCTATGAAGAAAATAAAATGAAACAAGAATAAACATGATTAAACACTTACTCTGCATCACAATAGTATGATTTCTCTCGTGAAATGTTAAAGTGATGAGCGATTGTAATAATTGAAAGAGAGAAAAAAGGACACAAAAGTTTTATAAAAATCATAAACAAAGCGAACATCCACAAGTTAGGTCACCCATTAGACTCGTCAAAATAAGTTACTTCTATAAAAACATACAATCGCACCCATAAACGCTTGCATGCCCTACTTGGCTATCGACAAACCTCAAGATCACAAGGAGTTAGAATATTACCACATTCACTTTGAGTAGCACAATGGCCCGGTTTAAGGTATTCAAGTCACTTACAAACAAAACATCAA
>BQNB010091466.1:0-26872 GCA_026074375.1 Tanacetum coccineum
TCTTTCGAGCTAGACTTTTATCTTGAATCTTCGAGTGACCGAAGCTTCTTTGTTCGGGTCCATTTATGTGAACCTAACAGTACAGTTCCTCGGCCACGTGATTGATAATAAAGGCATTCATGTGGATCCAGCCAAGATCGAATCCGTTAAAGATTGGGCATCTCCTAAGACACCAACAGAGATTCGTCAGTTTTTAGGTCTTGCTGGGTATTATCGACGATTCATTAAAGGGTTTTCAAAGATCGGCAAACCAATGACCAAGCTCACTCAAAAGAAGGTCAAGTTTGAGTGGGGTGACAAACAAGAAGCAGCGTTCCAGTTATTGATGCAGAAGTTGTGTAGTGCACCAATTCTGGCTTTACCCGAAGGAAGTGAAGATTTTATCGTATACTGCGATTATGATGCTTCGATCAAGGGTTTGGGCGCTATGTTGATGCAAAGGTAAAAGGTTATTTCTTATGCATCACGCCAGTTAAAGATCCATGAGAAGAACTATACTACTCATGATCTGGAACTTGGAGCAGTAATGTTCACTCTAAAAGAAGATTTGGAGGCACTATCTGTATGGTACCAAGTGTACGGTGTTCACTGATCATAAGAGTTTACAGCATATTCTTAATCAGAAAGAATTGAACATGAGACAACGCCGATGGTTAGAATTGCTTAGTGATTACGATTGCGATATTCGTTATCACCCAGGGAAGGCAAATGTCGTTGCTGATGCTTTGAGCAGGAAAGAACGAGAACCACCGTTAAGAGTTCGAGCTTTAGTCATGACTATTAGCTTGGATCTTCCTAAGCAAATCTTGAATGCTCAGACTGACGCACGGAAACCAGAAAACATCAAGAGCGAGGATGTTGGAGGTATGCTGATTGAAAATGCCAAATTTCCAGAGGTAATTAGGATGGAAAAGTTAGAACCTCGTACGGATGGAACCCTATGCCTCAATGGCAGGAGTTGGTTACCTTGTTATGGCGATTTGCGGACTGTGATCATGCATGAGTCCCACAAATCAAAGTATTCTATCCATCCAGGTTCCGAGAAAATGTATCAAGACGTAAAGAAGCTATATTGGTGGCCCAATATAGATCTCTTAATAAAAGAAGTTTTGCCGACCTTTGCATTCAAAGATCAAGCTCACAGGCTTTCGTAAAGCAAGGATCTCTCATCATTCATAGATCTAGCTACTGATCCGAAAGCATCATCCATCACCCATTATTATCAAATAGATTAGATAATGGTATTTAGGAATCCTTAGAAAATATTATTGTAATGTATCCGGGAATGATGTGTTGCTTGGCACCTAGTAGAGGGCAAGCATATTTGGATTCTTCCATGTTCGTTTATGGTATCTATCTTTTTATTGATGGTGTAAGCTTGTATGGTTTTAGTTCTTGGATAACCGGTCTCGATTATTTGTGATCTGACCCTAGGTTCCGCATCAAAATTTCTGAGTCACTTCAGAAAGCTTGTGTACAAGATTAGATATGAGTACAGCATATCATCCGCAAACTGACGGACCAAGCGAGAGAACCATTTAAACTCTCGACGATATTCCTTTAGAGCTTGTGTGATCGACTTGGAAAATGCGGTTGGGTTAAACATTTGCCATTGGTCGAGTTTTCATACAATAACAGTTATCATGCTAGCATTAAGGCTGCACCCTTTGAGGCACTTTATGGTAGAAAATGTCGTTTGCCTGTTTGTTGGGCTGAGGTTGGAGAAGTTTAACTCACTGGTCCAGAGATAGTACAAGAGACGACTGAGAAAATCATTCAAGTTAAGCAAATGATGCAGCCGAGCTCGTATAGCAAAAGAGCTACTGCTGATTTGAAGCTTAAGCCAATGGAGTTTGAGGTTGGAGATAAAGTGATGCTCAAGGTTTCGCCTGGAAAGGGGTTTTACGTTTTTTGGCAAACCGAGGGAAATTAAATCCCAGATTTGTTGGACCTTTAAGGTAATAAAAATAGTTGGATGACGATGCTTACAAGCTCGAGCTTCCTAGAATCTGAGCAAAGTTTCATAATACATTTCATGTGTCCAACTTAAAGACGTTATGCCGACGAACCCCTTACCGTTCCGTTGGTATGGACTTCATTTTGATAGACAAGCTTCAGTTGTGTCAAGAACCTAAAGAAGATCACAGATCGTGAAGTAAAACGGTTGAAAGCGAAGCGTATCCCATTAGTCAAAGGTTACTATGGAACTCCAAAAAAAAAAAAAAAAAAGAAGGTCCAGAGTTTACATGTGGACCGTGAAGACATTTCAGGGAATAATATCCCCACCTCTCCAAGACACACCATCATCAAGTGCCGCGTCTTAAGCCTTGAGGACAAGGCTCATTTAACAGGGGGAGACTATAACACCTCGTGTTATTTAGTCATATATATATAATTTAATCCACTACTTATTTTTTAGGGTTATTACGCGTTTCTTTTAAATCTTAATCGTTAGAGCTAAATCGCGTGAATCTGAAAATATCATACAAATATAAAAGGACATTAAACAATTAAAAGTTTATATCTAACAATTATAGTGATTATTTAGGAGGATAATTATTAACTTGTTCATCATTATTTTTATTGGTTAACGTAAAAGCTTATCCTTTTCACGATAAAATGGCGTCTAGGCATTCTCGGAAGTTCCAAAACCTAACTCAGCCAAAACAAATACCCACGATTTATACCCAATACCCAAAATACTAAATAAACATCACATAATATGTATATGTGGCCCGAAATTTTCAAGTTATGGGACCAAGACTTATCACCTTTTGTCTATAATATCTATATATTTAAGAAATATCTAGGAAACAAACTCTTACACCATGAACCACTTGGCAATCTAACCTTGTGCAAGGGTTAGAAAGTAACCATGGTTAAGTTAATAAGATATTTTTACTATAAATACACATGCATGCATAAGTAAACTTTGCATAAACTCTTTACTTACAAAAATTCATTTTCTTTCTCTTTTCTAAACCCTAAAACCCACGGCATTTTTAAGTTTCATAATCAAACCATACAAAATTTTTCTACAATCCATACAACCCTTTACACATCAATCCTAAGGCACACTAAAGTGTTTTCAAGCATTGGATCATCATTTGCAAGTATTAAGGAAGAAAAAGGGAAGGTTAGGGTTCAAACCTAATCTAGGGTTTATAAGCTTGTAAGCTTTGGTTTTGAATCTAAACATGGGTTAGAACTTATTTCACAGTCTCAATACATTTTCACTAAGGTCTTCTTAATCCTTTATACTTTTTATTATCATATTTTATTGTGTTTATATGTGTAATTATGCTATAACCACCACTAAGGACTTTTTTTAATATGTAAAATGAGTAAGTATTTATGTTTTAAGATTTTAGGCACTTATTCTTATGTCATAGGTCATATATATCATGGAAAAGTAATGTAAAAGTATGAAACCTATGGATATAAGTATAAACATTTTAGGTAAATTAGTGTTTCTAATAAGGTATCTTAATCTTCAACATGTGAAATAATGGAAAGTAAATGGTTAAACTTGTTAATCATGGACTAATGGAAAATATATGGACTAATGGGACATTAATATCAATATCACATAAGTTACATATGGTTTATTAGTTTTTTTTAAAGTAAACTAACTAAATTAATTAATACATAAAACAAAGTTTTAAACACATTTTGTAAATAAAATCTTAGGGTAGCCTTTGTGTCCTCAAACAGCACCAGCAGTACAAATGGAGCAGTTAATACTGCTCATGGTGCTACAACTGCTAGCACTCAAGCTACTGCTGTTAACTCAACAACAATTGACAACTTGAGTGATGCTGTCATCTGTGCTTTCTTTGCAAGTCAACCAAATAGTCCACAACTTGACAATGAGGACTTGCAACAAATTCATCCTGATGATTTAGAAGAGATGGATTTAAGGTGGCAGATGGCTATGCTAACAATGAGGGCAAGGAGATTCTTGAAGAACACTGGAAGAAAGCTTACTGTTAATGGTAATGAGACCATTGGGTTTGATAAGTCCAAGGTGGAGTGTTACAACTGCCACAAAAGGGGACACTTTGCAAGGGAGTGCAGGGCTCCAAGGAACCAAGAAAACAGGAATAGGGAGAACACAAGAAGGGTTGTGCCAGTGGAGACAACTACTTCTAATGCTTTGGTGTCTTGTGATGGTTCTGGTTATGATTGGAGTGATCAAGCAGAAGAAGGTCCAACTAACTTTGCACTCATGGCTTACTCTTCTACAAGTTCTAACTCTGAGGTATCTACTGATTCAAACTGTTTATCATCTTGTTTGGAAAATGTTAAAATTCTTAAAGAACAAAATGAACAACTGTTAAAAGACTTAAGGACATCTAAGTTAAATGCTATTACTTATAAAACAGGTTTAGAGTCTGTAGAAGCAAGACTTCTAGTTTATAAGAAAAATGAGTCTGTTTATGAGGAAGATATCAAGGTCTTAAAACGTGAGATTCATTTAAGAGAAGTAGCCATTACAGAGCTTAGGAGGAAGTTGGATCTGGCTCAAAAACAAAAAGATGAAATTCAGCTAACAGTAGAAAATTTTGAGAATTCATCTAATAGCTTAAGCAAACTAATAGACTGTCAGATAGTTGATAAGTGCAAAACAGGTTTAGGGTATAATGTTGTTCCACCTCCCTATACAGGAAACTTTATGCCTCCAAAACCTGATTTGTCATTCTCTGGTCTAGAAGAGTTTGTGAATGAGCCTATAGTTAGTGAGCCTACAGCTAAGAAGCCTGTAGTTGAGACTAGTGAAGCTAAGACTAGTGCAGACAAGCCTAAGGCAGTTAGGAAGAATAATGGTGCTCCAATTATTGAGGATTGGGTGTCTGATAGTGAGGAAGAAGATGTGCCTCAGGCTAAGATTCAAAAGAAAACTGTTAAACCTAGTTTTGCTAAAATAGCTTTGTCAAAGCTAAACAAACAAACAAAACTAATAGGAAAACTGCTAAACAAGTTAAGCACAATAGACAAAACACCCACATTCCTAAAGGCAATCAAAGAAAGTAGAATAATATGATATTTCAGAGACTAGGAAGTGATTTTTAGATGTTTAACAAAGCTTGTTATGTAAAGCTTGTTATGTGTGTGGAAGTTTTAACCACCTACAGTATGGTTGTAATAACCATCAGAGACATTTTAATAATAAAAAGATGGTAAAACCAATGTGGAACTATACTCAAAGGATAAATCACCAGAATTTTTCTAGAATGACTCACCCCAGTCCTAAAAGGAACATGGTTCCAAACGCAGTATTAATGAGGTCTGGCCTAGTATCACTTACTACTGCTAGACCAGTTAATACTGCTCAACCCAGAACAATAGTGAATAGTGCAAGACCAATGACAAATGTTTTTAATAAAGCACAGTCAACTGTTAGAAGGCCCATTAACAAGAATACAACATTTAAAAACAATAATTTTAATCAGAGGGTTAATACTATTAATAAAAAAAATATTAATGCTACTAAGCCAAAAGCAGTAGTTAATGCTGCTAGGCCAAAAGTAGTACTTAATGCGGTTAAGGGAAACTAGGTTAATGTTGTTAAGGCCTCAGCTTGTTGGGTTTGGAAATCAAATTCTAAAGTAATAGACCATGTTTCTAAACACAATAGTGCATCAACCATTCTAAAAAGGTTTGATTATATTGATGCACAAGGCAGATCCAAGTTAGTGATGGTTTGGGTCCCCAAAAGAGACTGATTTTCTTACCTTATGTGCAGGGCAATCCATAGCAAGATTTGCAGGAGAAAGGAGTGATTGACAGTGGATGCTAAAGGCACATGACAAGGAACTTGTCCTATCTTACTAACTTTGAATAAATTGATAGAGGATATGTTGCCTCTGTAGGTAACCCAAAGGAGGGAAAATCACAGGCAAATGTACAATTAAAACTGGTAATTTAAATTTTAAGAATGTGTATTTTGTAAGAGTTAAAGTTTAACCTCTTTAGTGTCTCACAAATGTGTGACAAAAAGAATAGTATTCTCTTTAATGACACTGAATGTATTGTTTTATCTCTAAACTTTAAGTTAACTGATGAAAGTCATGTTTTACTTAAAGTTCCTAGAAAGAACAATATGTATAGTGTTGATTTAAAGAATATTGTTCCTAAAGGAGGTCTAACTTGTCTCTTTGCAAAAGCCACATCTGATGAATCTAAACTTTGGCATAGGAGGCTTGGACACATAAATTTCAAAACTATGAATAAACTGGTTAAGGGAAATCTTGTAAGAGGTTTACCTTCAAAACTTTTTGAAAATAATCAAACCTGTGTTGCTTGTCAAAAGGGAAAGCAACATAGAGCTTCTTGTAAGTCCAAAATAGTAAGTTCAATCAGCCAACCTTTACATATGTTGCACATGAATTTGTTTGGTCCAACAGTTATAAAAAGCTTAATGAAAAAGATGTATTGCCTAGTTGTCATAGATGATTACAGTAGGTTTAGTTGGGTTTTCTTTCTAGCTACTAAGGATGAGACTAGTGGCATTCTTAAGTCCTTTATAACTGGAGTAGAAAATCTAATAGATCAAAGGGTTAAGGTAATTAGGTGTGACAATGGAACTAAGTTCAAGAATAAGGAGATGAATTAGTTTTGTGAAAGAAAAGGTATTATGAGAGAATTTGTGAGTTGTTTAAAAAGAGAAAGAGAGTTTTGGTGAGTAAAAGAATTGAGAGAATTTGGGAGTTGAAAAATAGAAAGAGAGTTGTTTAAAAATAGAAAGAGAGAATTTTGAGTAAAAAGAATTGAGAGAAATCAAAAACAGACAAAGAGTTTTTGTGAGCTAAAATGTTAATTTGATGATGGAAAAGCAGATTAGAATGGAATTGGAGTTAATGCTGGTGATTCAAAGTTAATGCTGCTAGGCATAAATTTACTGCTGTTGGGGATAGTTAATGCTGCTAGGCATAAACTTACCGCTGCTGGGGAAAGTTAATGCTACTAGGCATAAACTTACTACTGCTAGGAAAAGTTAATGTTGCTAGGCATAAACTTACTACTGTTGTTGAAAGTTAATGCTGCTAGGCATAACTTACAACTGTTGGTGAACGTTAATGTTGTTGAGGGTTGTTTCATAAATGCTTCGATTAAGGGTTTCATTCACTCATTTAATCGATTTCATTCAATCATATACTCTCTTAATCCCGAAACCCCTAATAACGGGTTGTGGTTGCGATTCTGTGAGGACCTGAACGCATTTAACTCTGATTAATAATGGAGCACATGTTTGTAAAACGTATCATTTGGGTCGTTTTCTATTATCTTGGTGTTTTGTGCTATAGTAACACCCAATTGCTAATTTCCGCTGCTCAATCTAAAGTTGGGGGTGTTACAGAGTATAACACCCCGTGTTTTAGGGTTATTGACGTCGTCAATAAATCCGCAATGTATCTTTTAGTATTGTACGCGTTTGTTTAAAATAGTAAACGTTAAGTTAAATCGCGTACGCGAAAAATTATCGTTCAATGTAAACGGGCATCAAATAATTAAATGTTTACATCAAGCAAGTATTAAGTAATTATTTTTATGATAATTATTAACTTTGTTCATTTTATTTTTATTGGTTACGTAAATTGGCTACGTTTCGTGATAAAATACGTTTAGGCATTCCCGGAACCACCAAAACTTTTCTACGCTCCAACAAATACCCACTTTTATACCCAATACATAAAAATTACATAATATTATCATACATATCATGCCTTACCCGGATTTCATGTGATTAACCAAGAAAATCTAACAAAAATTTCCAACTTGCATTTGTACATACAATAACTCATTAAGACCTATGTCTCTTTGATCAAGACCAACCTTTCTTGACCAAGACCACCCATAAAACCATCAAATGGTTCCCTTGACTAGTCATGAAGGTATATAATACTTGTAAAAGAGAAATTACACACACACTCTTCATTTTGCAAGGTGAAAAATCAAATAAACACTCCCTTTGTCACCCTTGAAGCCCACGGCTCAAACTCACCCCCATAAACTATCCATAAAAAAAATTTCCACAATAATTACACACATACCTATATCATATCTAAGATTCCTTAAGTTGTTTGCAAGGTTTGGTTAATGGTTTGCAAGTGTGGAAGCAAGAAATGGAAGATTAGGGGTTTCTTGGTTAATTAGGGTTTCAAATCTTGTAAGCTTGGGTTTTCAATCTAAACAAGGGTTTAGATATTGTAGTAATCTACCATACATCATATCAAGGTTATCTAAAATCCCTCATGTCTTTACTTTTATCATTTTTGTGTATATATACTCTATATAGCAAAATCACCATTTAGGGCACTCTTGAATATGTGAAATGTATTTCTACTTATAGTTATGATTTTGAACACTTTTATACATGTTGTGTAGTTGATAAAATCATAATATGATGGTAATATAAGTATTGTATCATGTTGAGTTATGTGTAAAAAAATTATAAGTATAAACTAGTAAGTAAAAGTTACTTATGGAAGTTCATGGAAATATAAGTATGTACCCATTTGGATCTTGTGATTCTTGGACAATATACGGATAAATGATGGATTAGGGACCCTAAAGATTGAATACATGTGAAAATTAGTGTTGTAATAGACTTGTAACAAAGTGGTTAAGCTAGAAAGTTACGAAAACAAGTTTTAACATATTTTTATCAAGAATTTCATTAGGGTCTGTTTGAATTCGATTTTTAAGGTATACATTTTTTATTTTTATAAAATACTACGTCTCATGACGATTTCAAAAAGGTAAGAAACTCGAAAAACGGATAAATAACGAAAAAGTTACGGTAAAAACAAGTTATACGATAAATAAACGGATTTATAAAAGAATTTTTATAAAACAATTTATAAAAATTATATAAAACAGCAAGTTTGGTATTTTTAACAAATTATACATATTTTTAGGATTCCAAAATGATAAGAATCGTAATTTTTCAATTAATAACGAACGAGTTATAAATTTCGCGAGTTTACGACAATTAATACTTTTATAAAACTATTTTTATAAAAGTTACTGTTCATGACAAAAATAATTATTTTGGTAAACCTCATAAATAAGTAGAACTTTCAATTATGAGAACGTGCTGAATAGATATCACTAAAATCGGAGCTTTATCAAATAAAATACGACGTTTAGGTTTTTACGATAACCAAACTATAAAAATAACTTATAACTGTGTGACAGTAAATGTACTGTTCATCGAGGGTCAAAAATATAAATGTTAAATTATGATAAAATCGTCTATAATTCGAAAGGATTGTGGGACATAAGAAGCGTCAAATCGGACTTTAATACGCGAAAGTTACGCTATTTTTACTACAACGGTTATTATTAAAGTGTTACTCATTAAACGATTTTTTCAAAACAATAGATGGGGTTGATGATTGAATCTATATCTACCTATATGTGGTATCAAAGTTACTATATTTATAGGAGTTTCATAATGAGGCCTCTTCGGGGTAGCGTATCGACGAGTTGTTGGATTTACATTTAAAGTGTCAGTCTTCATACGTGCACTACATGACATCTTAAATTATGATTACGCCCGAACGATAGTATGATGTAACTAGCATGAGCTGTAGTTGATGTTTTTTATCAAAGTTAATTGGTACTTTATTACGACCTTAATTTAAATAGGTTGCATCTGACGATTTGCGTGGCGCATTATCTGTGATATTCTTGTTATTCGCTCACTAAAGGTGAGTTCATAGCCCCACGTTTTACATGATTTGTTTTATAAGTTTTGGGGTGAGAACATGCTTGTTTACAAATGCTTTATATGGTGATAACCAATTGGTTTACATTCCTTTATATATCTCGCGATGAGATACACTACTTGGTTTCCCTTTTTTTGGGTAAACACATACGTGACTTTACTCGAAGATTACGGATTAGCTTAAGTGGTGTGGACTGTTAATTACTAGTGGGTAAGCGGAGTGTTATGAGATAGATTCTATTGGGGGGTTGACTACTCCGTTGGGTGATTAGCTATCACTCAGTTCGAAGATCAAAAAAAAAAAAATAAAAAACAAAAAAAAAAAAAAAAAAAAAAAAAAAAAAAAAAAATAAAAAAAAAAACAAAAAAAAAAAAAAAAAAAAAAAAATAAAAAAAAAAAAAAACAAAAAAAATAAAAAAAAAAAAAAAAAAAAAAAAAAAAAAAAAAAAAAAAGAAAAAAAAAAAAAAAAAAAAAAAAAAAAAAAAAAAAAAAAAAAAAAAAAAAAAAATAAAAAAATAAAAAAATAAAAAAAAAAAAAAAAAAAAAATAAAAAAAAAACAAAAAAAAAAAAAAAAAAAAAAAAAAAAAAAAAAAAAAAAAAAAAAAAAAAAAAAAAAAAAAAAAAAAAAAAAAAAAAAAAAAAAAAAAAAAAAAAAAAAAAAAAAAAAATAAAAAAAAAAATAAAAAAAAAAAAACAAAAAAAAAAAACAACTAACGAACATTATAACATTGTCGAAGCAACACGGCATACTGAGAATCTGTACCTTACGGTGCCTTGAATAAAGTGGCTAACTATAATGAGTTACGTAGCAGTTCCATGAACTAGAGTAATCGTAATATTGTTTTCTACACATATGAATCTTTAAGATTGCCGTGAATAAAATGGCAATAGATAATGAAAACATTTTGAGATATGTGCTCATTACAATATATACTTGACAACTTGTTTGATAATTAGATTGTGCTTCATAAATATATACTTGAAACTTTTTAGGATTTTATATAAGGAAACCTATATATGTCGGTTTATGCGTTGCAAGTTTGTATCGGGCGATCTTGTAACTCGGCTAAACATATATATATAGTTTTGGATTTTACAAATTATACATACGAAAACCTATGTACTCACCAAACTTTTATCGTTGCCCTTTTAAGCAAGTTTTTCTCAGGTGAAATAGATGCTTGGCCTATTTGAGGAACATTGGAGTCCAAACTTTTCAAGAATACTTTTCAAACGACACTTAGAGGTCGTTCTCTCCTGACTGGTGCAATGGTACTATGAAGTAACGCTCCCGGAAACATATTCCGCCGCGACCTATTTTTGGGGGTGTTACAACTAACATTTGTAATAGAACACTAATGACTTGTATTATTTTTTCTTGAAGTCTTACAAACAAGAAGTCTTAACCATAACCAGCAGCAGTATATCACAGTACTAAGAATCCTTTTAATCCTAACTCATTTCTTAATTATATTTGCTGTGTCTCCGGTGGAAATTCATTCGATAAATAGCAGTGCTGATGAGGAAGGCGGAACAACTGTTGTTGGATGTGATCAGAATGATGCGAGCATTCGGAAGGAAATGCAAAAAAGGGTAAGTAATTAATAAAACACCCCCCTGTGATTTTTGAATTCTACAAACATGTCTTATATATTTACCGTGTTTTATATGCATACAGAAAACTGTTAAATCTGTGGGATCTAAGAGAACGACTAGATCAATCCGAAAGGATTCTTCAAGTCAAGATTCCCTATCCAAAGAAAATGTGTCGGTTACCACAAGTATGTATTTCAACATGTTCATATATTCTTTATACATGCAACAAATCATTTTTTTAGGCAATAAAGTGCAGATTGTGGCACTTAAAGAAAACAACTATTATTGCTGAGGGTACCGTATACAAGAGTGATGGGAAAATAATGCTTCATAACAAAGCACTCCTAAAGGATTGCTATAAAGTGTCAATTGATTAATCTCTAGTGGATGCAGCATTTATACCGGATGTAGGAAGTAACGGTTGTACAACCGTTTTGGATGCAGTAGGTGGTTTTGTTGCATGGCCAAAGAATCAAGTTGTTTTTTATCCAAAGGTACATACATGTGTTTTATGAACCTACATATATATAATTCTTCATATTTAATTCAGTGTTTGATACACGCGGCTTTTGTTTCCTGCAGGCAACACCACCAAGTACCATACAAATGATCACTGTTGAGAACAAAACTGCACCTAAAGTACCAACGAAGCGCAAAAACTTCTACGTCTCTAGTGATGCCATGCAAAAGGAAGCTAATAAGAAGAGGAGTCAGAAGGCCTTAGTTTATTGAGAAGTTTAGTATATACGACATTACAATTTTATATTGGTTCAGTTATATACATTCCAGTTTTATTGTATTTGAATTTATTTTGATATATATATTTGATTTTGTTTTGATATATATTGATTTCTTAAATGTGACTAAAAGATGCATATGGTCACACTTGTTAACACTTTTTGGTCATTGTTTGCTTAATTCTTTGTGTGACTAAATATTACAAAAGGCCACACAAACATAAAATTCATGTGGCCATTGGATGATTAATAGTCACACAAAATACACATTTCTTCACTTTAAACACCATATGGTCACACTTATTAACACTTTTGGTCACTTTATGCTTAATTGTATGTGACTAAATACCCAAAACAAACATGCTTTGTGTGACTAAATGTTACAAAAGGCCACACAAACATAAAATTTATGTGGCCATTGGATGATCAATAGTCACACAAAATACACATTTATTCACCTTAAACAGCATATGGTCACACTTATTAACACTTTTGGTCACTTTATGCTTAATTGTATGTGACTAACTACACCCAAAAAACATGCTTTGTGTGACTAAATATTACAAAAGGCCACACAAACATAAAATTCATGTGGCCATTGGATGATCAATAGTCACACAAAATACACATTTCTTCACTTTAAACACCATATGGTCACACTTATTAACACTTTTGGCTACTTTATGCTTAATTATATGTGACTAAATACCCAAAACAAACATGCTTTGTGTGACTAAATATTACAAAAGGCCACACCTAACATAAAATACATGTGACCATTGGATATCCTAGTCACACAAATAACACATTTTCTACCAATTAAACAATATGGTCCCACTTATATAACACTTTTGGCACTTTATGCTTTAAATTATATGTGACAAACACACAAATGAAACATGACTTGTTGTGATAAATATAACAAATGCCACACACACAAAATATCCATGTGGCCAATTGGATGCTCAATAGTCAACAAAATAAACAGTCTTCACTTTAAACACATAGGTCCACACTAGGAACAATTTTGGTCACTTTATGCTTAGTTGTATGTGACTAATTACCCAAAACAAACATGCTTTGTGTGACTAAATATTACAAAAGGCCACACAAACATAAAATTCATGTGGCCATTAGATGATCAATAGTCACACAAAATACACATTTCTTCACTTTAAACACCATATGTGCACACTTATTACCACTTTGGCTACTTTATGCTTTAATTTGTGTGATAAAACCAAAACAAACATGCTTTGTGTGACTAAATATTACAAAAGGCCACACTAACATAAAATTCATGTGACCATTGGATGATCAATAGTCACACAAAATACACATTTCTTTAATTTAAACACCATATGGTCACACTTATTAACACTTTTGGCCACTTTATGCTTAATTGTATGTGACTAAACACCCAAAAAAACAAGTTTTGTGAGACTAAATTATTACAAATGGCCACTCCAACATAAAAATTCATGTGGCCATTGGATGATCAATAGTCACACAAAATACACATTTCTTCACTTTAAACACCTATATGCGCACACTTATTAACATCTTTTGCACTTTATGCTTAGTTGTATGTGACTAAATACCCAAAACAAACATGCTTTGTGTGGCTAAATATTACAAAAGGTCACACAAACATCAAATTCATGTGGCCATTGGATAATCAATAGTCACACAAATTACACATTTCTTCAATTTAAAACCACCCAAAAAAAAATAAAATGGGGTTCCGCACACTTATTAACACTTTTGGTCACTTTATGCCTAGTTGTATGTGACTAAATACCCAAAAAAAACATGCTTTGTGTGGCTAAATATTACAAAAGGTCACACAAACATCAAATTCATGGCCATATGGTGAACAATATCACACAAAATAACACATTTATTTTCACTGTAAACACCATATGTCACCACATATTAACACTTTTGGCCACTCTATGTTTAATTTATGTGACATAAATATACAAAAAAAACATGCTTTGTTGGTTGTACATTGTTTACGGTCACTAAATTGTACCTATTTAGTCACACAAAAAACGTGGATACGGACACTAAAGCTTCCTTATGTGTGACTAACTCGAATGCGTGACCGTAGGTGACCTACGGCCGCGCGACCTTTTGTCACACACGAAACTTTTCGTGTGTGTGACTATATGTAATATGTCACACATTTTTTAGTGTGACCAATACCACTTTTTGTACAAGTGAACACACAAAAAATAACAGATAACATGTGAGAATCATAAAGGTTCCATAATCTATGCATAGGCCCATTAATAAAAAAGTTAAGAACTGTCAACCAAAACAACATACCAATTGTAATCTATTCCAACTTCAATCCAAATAGCACTTGTGTATAATCCGATCAAAAGCTTTAGTGAGCAAATCAACTACATTATTATCAGTGTGTATCTTGACCATCTCTAGCACTTCCACTAAAAGCAACAAAACCTCCATCAATGTCTTGATAGTCAGTAAGGAAGTCTTTATTCCCTTTCATATGCCTGGAACATCCACTGTCAAATATTCATTTGTTCTTTAAAGCTTGTTGTAGATTTCCCTGCACGAAAGTAAGAGAGTCAGTGTCTCTTGGGAACCCAAGCCACTACTGACTTGAGTCTGCCTTATGGATCTATATAATTTACTCTTTTTGAGACCCATGATCCACTATTGTCTTTGGAGACATTGTTTAAATTAGTCATTTTAGGTCTCCAAACACAACCTGCTAAGGCCTTAACAACAGTGACCCCATTACCCTTAACAGCACTAACTGCTATTTGCCCAGCAGCATTAACACCATTTACTCTGACATTATTAACTTTTTTATTTGAAATCCTGGTATTTAGTGCTGTTGATTTATAAAAAGACCTTCTAATAGGTGAATGAGACTTATGAAAAGCATTTATTTTTAATTTTGAAACATTCACTCTATTTGTATGGGTAGCAGTATTAACTGGTCTGAATGTACTAGTTGATGTTGTTGCTCTTAAAGAGCTTTGCTTGGCAGCACTAACTGGTACTCTTCAACCTTGTCAAGATTGCAGATGAAACAAATTTATTTTGATTATTTATTCTCTGAGCACTGTTCCAAACCGGTCTAATTTCCCTTTGACCAGAATTCTTTCCTATATTTTTCAAAACAGACTTTTTAGCAATTCTCTTTTCATGAAAATCATAGTCTTTTATTAGATGGCTGTAACTACCATAAACGAAAACCATGTTTTCTTTTAAACCTAAATCCTAACCCTAGTTTTTGAGTCATTTTGTCCATGCAATCTCTTCTAATCTTACCTTATGGATTTTGAGTGATTATCCAAATTCATTCCTAGCATTGGTAAACCAATCCTTGTAAAACTAGGTTTGTCCCGAATGCTTGCAAATCATAGATTGAAAATGTCCTCACAATCACTAACCCAATCTTCAATGATAACTCCACTAGGCCTAACAGATTCAACTCTAGGCATTTCTACACTAGTATTGCTAGTTTGAGAGGTACTTGTTTCAACTTGAGACACACTAGCACTAGTCTTATTTGCTGTAGGCCTATAAACAGAATCATCCAATCCCTGGCAAAAGATCGGTCAGCTATGAGGCAGTAGTTCCCAGTTTAAAAGGAGGAGAACAACAATGATATCCATTATCCTTTTTAAACCTATCATTTGTTTGATTGTCATCTCCATCACTTGAACGACTATCAAAGACACTATTAAACAATTCACTACCACTTGGATTATTTTCATTCAATTGATCTCTATATCCTAGACCAGTTTTATCTTTAGCACTCAATTGACTATTGATCAATTTTAAATTTAAGTTTTAAGAAGATGGTTTCAAACTGTTCTAGTTTAGCTTTCAAATCTTCTTTTTCTCTTAAGGTTTCATCTAACTGAGATTCTTAAGTCTAGTGATACATTCTTTGTCTTTAACATCAATCAAAGACTGCAATATTTTCTTCATAGACAACTTCATTTTTCTAATGAACAACTAACTGTGCCTCTACAGATTCTAGGCCTAACTGATAAGCTACAATTTCTAGATTAGCCTTACTAAGAGTTTGTCGCTGTTCATCAAACTGTTTTTGAAGTTTTTCATATGTTTTAACACAGTTTTTAAAACAAGATTGTACCTCTGGTGTCAGACTTGAGAGTTTAAGTGTAGCCCATGAGAGCAAACTCAGTTGTTCATCTTGAAGACTATATAACTCCCAGTCTTATCCAGTCCATCTTGGACATCAAAGCATTGTCCTGATCAACCAGATGCATCAGAGGGTCTCCACTGGTACATCCTTCTAGTGTTAGTCCCTGCTCCTATACCCTGCTCTCTATTCCTGTTCCCTTGATTCTTGGTGCCTAATATTCCCCTTGCAAAATGACCCCTTCTATGACAAGTTAAAGCCTTCACCTTATTATTTATCAAAACCTACAGGTTTCATTGCCATTGAAATTAATTTCTTCCAATCTTCTTATAAAATCGTAACTCTCATAGAAAGCAGGCCACCTGCATTTAAGATCCCATTTCTTCTTAAATCACAATGATCAATATCCCAGTCTTTCATCATCTATTGTGGACTATTTGACGATTAGCATAAGAAATGAGAACATGAGAGCCTCAGATATGATGATGAAGAGGCCTTGTACCTAAGAAATTATGGCCTGATGCAGTAAAACACCATTAGCAGTATTAACTTCATTACTGCTGCTAGTGTCTTCTGCAGAGAGAAAGGCCACATTCTGAGAGTTTGAAGATGATCTAGAGGAACCTTTAATATCAACTTCAAATACTTTTAGATTTTTGTATAGATCATTAATATCTAAATCATCTATATCAGCTTTGTTCCTCATAATCAAGGCTACATTGTTCCAAGATGAAGGTAGAGCTCTTTAAAAAATTTTGATTTGCATCTTCATTAGAAACAGCTGCACCATAAACTTCTAGAAGGCTGATAAGTTTTTGAAACCAATCATATGCTTTATCTAAGCCTTCTGTGTCAGATACAGAAAAGTTTTCAAATTGTTGCTTCAAAACATTCTTCTGCATCTTCTTAGATTCAACATTACCACCAAATCTACTCTTGATAGCAGCCCACAGAGACTTTGCATCCTTTATTCCATAGAACCTCCGTTGATACTCATCAGGAATAGCCAAAAGCAAAATGCTTTTAGCTTTTCTTTCTCTTTGTCTTTGTAATAGTGCTTGAGAAGTCTTTGGAGGTACTTCAGTTTCAACACCATTTTCATCAGTTGTTACTTGTATAAAGACATCACCATTCAAGATCACTTGCCATAAACTATAATCTGTGTTAGTGAGATACACGCCCACCTCATGCTCTAAAGGGTATATTCCACCCTTCTTGGATAGGAAGTTTTACAGTAGACACCATGTTGAGGAGATTCTACCAGGTGTTGAATTGAGTTGCAGTTCTTCACCAGACATTGTGTATGTTTAGGAAGAGATCTGAGATCTGATAAGAGTCTTCTTATTCAAATTTTCTCTATAAGCTCTGATTCCACATGTGAGTCCCAATAAACAGATCTTCTTTAGCCTTTCAAGCTTAGTTAACCTGGGATAATCAAAACTAACTATAAGCGAACTATATTGTGAATACTAAACAAGTTATGCGAAATCTAACTTGCAATACTAAGAAGAACAATGAATACTAAACTTGAATATATTGATTGCAAATATTTCTACTAAGGTTACAGAATAACTAACTATGAATTCTCTGTTCTAACTATGCCGTAGGGTTCCTTTTATACACCAAGGAAACCCTAATGGGCTTTACAAACCGCGTATAATGATAATGCATATCTATTCCTAATATATCTCATGCATATCACTTTAGCAGTATTAACTATATAATACTAACAACACTAACTATTAACTAACAATACTAACTATACTGATAGTACTAACATTTGTACTGGCAATACTAACTAATATAACTAGCAGTACTAACTACTTAGTCTATTTCTTCAGTCTTTAATAACAGTATCAATCTTGAACAACAAGTAAAAGAAAGTACCTGGCAGTAGTAACTCTGTTAGATGATGAATAAACCCCGTGAAGGTTAATTGATTTCCTTGATTATCTTCATAAAACATACAGTATATATAGGATACAAGAGATAGGCTTGAGCCAAGATAAAGATAAAGCCTACAGCTAATTTACAACAAAGCATGACAAGGATAATATAATCATACAAAATATAAGAGTCAACTATGACTCACTAATATTATCAATTAATTTAATATATTCATCTAATAGTACACAAGGAACACCCCCCCCCCCCCCCCGCAGTTGGAGCGGAGGTCTTCGATCTGACTGGAGTTAAACTTGCAAACGTAGAGAAATCTTGAGAAGAAACTTGATAGAGGTTCACATAGATTTTTTTTAATAACAATTTTTTCGGAGAGAATAGAAACGGTTTTTTTTAAAGGATAAAAGCGGCTCATGACGGCCGACGGTTAGGTGATAAAGAGATTTTTTTTTAAATTTAGTTGCGGCTTATGGTGGCCGACAACTAGGGTTTTGATAATAGAGATGGAGAGAGATTTGATTCTTTTTAGAGAGGATAGAAGCGGCTCATGACGGCCGACAGTTAGGTTTTGAGAATAAAGATAGAGAGATTTGATTCTTTTGGAGAGGAGGTTCATTTGTTTTTGGTCACAAACGGTGGAGGAGAGATTTGACGGGGTGGTAGAGCAGCGGCAGCGGCGGCTTGATGACTGAGTAGGTCTCAAGATCATACCAAGGTCTCTGATGCCATATTGGAAGATAGAAAACCCCGGAAGGCTAATTGATTTCCTTGATTATTTCTCACCAAAATACAAAGTATATATAGATTACAAAGAGGATGAGCTTGAGCCCAAGATAACTATGACAACTCATGATTGACAAATCAGGATAACTATGACACTGATGATTAACAAATCATCTAAATATAAATAAACTAATATTGGAAGGAATCCAATCAAACATATTGACTAATACGCCCCTGCAGTTCGAGCGGGAAGAGGGCGAACGCTTAAACTGGATCGACAATCTTCAAACAAAACTGAAGGCAATCCCTTGGTGAAGATATCAACAATTCACGAAAGCTCGAGACTGAAAGAGATTACTTGTTTTATTAATGAAACTAACTTTGTTGATGGGGACGTCTTTAAGCAAGCGAGAGCGGAGCCAAATCTTCATGATCCATGACTTGAAAGCAATTGTAGCAACTTACGAATCGGATAAAAAGTCCCAGCAAGATGATATTGTCTTTTTTTTGCTGAGGTAAACTAAATGAAATGAGAAAAACAATAATAATAAAAGAGATTTGAAAAGAACGAATGAAAGCAGATAGAAACAAGAGTTAATATTTTTGTGAATTGTTTTGGTTTGTTTTTTTAGTTTTTTTTGTTCACGGAGAACTAAATTTAAAATAGATGACAACAGAAAAATAGGTTTTTTTAATAGGGAATTTATTTGCGGCTCATGATGGCCGACAACTAGGGTTTCGATAATAGAGATGAGAGATTTGATTCTTTTTGGAGATGATAGAAGCGACTCATGACGGCCGACAGTTAGGTTTTAAAAATAAAGATAGAGAGATTTGATTCTATTTGGAGAGGATAGAAGCGGCTCATGATGGCCGACAGTTAGGTTTTGAGAATGAATATAGAGAGATTTAATTTTTTTAGAGAGGATAGAAGCGGCTCATGATGGCCGACAACTATATTTTTGAGAATGATAATTTATAGGGTTTGACGGGGTGGTATTAAGGCAGCTGCTCATGGTGGCCGACTTGATCCCGGATATAACCTGCTCATGATACCATGTAAGAAGGTAGAAAACCCCGTGAAGGCTAATTGATTTCCTTGATTATTTCTCACTAAAATACAAAGTATATATAGATTACAAAGGGGATGGGCTTGAGCCCAAGATAACTATGACAACTCATAATTGACAAATCAAGATAACTATGACACTGATGATTAACAAATCATCCAAATATAAATAAACTAATTTTGGAAGGAATCCAATCAAACATATTGACTAATAAACCCCGTGAATAAACCCCGTGAAGGCTAATTGATTTCCTTGATTATCTTTATAAAACACACAATATATATAGGATACAAGAGATAGGCTTGAGCCAAGATAAAGATAAAGCCTACAGCTAATTTACAACAAAACATGACAAGGATAATATAATCATACCAAATATAAGAGTCAACTATGACTCACTAATATTATCAATTAATTTAATATATTCATCTAATAAACTCGAAATTCCTAACATTTTGTGACTTTCTCTAATCCTCTCTTCGATTCTAATAATGATTTTACCTCTAGTGATGATGAGTCACTTCCTAAGGAGAACGTTCAGGAAGAAAATTTTAAAATTTATTTGAACCCTCTTTTTGAATTTAATGACGAGTACATCTCTAGTGACGTAAATCCTCTTTTTAATGAGGTGTTAGAGGAAATCAAGAACAAGGACTCTTATGTTTCTAACCTTGATGAGCCGGCTTTAATGGTCACACCTCTTTTCAAGCTTAACGAGGATGAGTGTTTTGACTCGGGAGGTGATTTTGTTTTGGAAAAGATCGAGGCTTGTCCTATAAGTGATTCAATTCCACCGGGAATTGATGATGCTGACTTTGACCCGGAGGGAGACATTCTTCTACTCGAGAAGTTATTAAATGATGATTCATCATCTCCTCTTCCTCTAAATGAACTTAATTTTAAGGAACTTAAAGTAATAAAATCTGATGTTTCTACAAATTTTAAGGACGATTATTATGACTCGGAAGGAGACATAATCTATCTTGAGAGTTTGCTTTTTAAGGACACTATTCCTAATCTCCCTCCCGAGGTGTTTTTAGATCATGACCCAAGAAGCTTAAAGGATGAACATGATAATGATAATTTGAAGCGTATGGTTAAAGTTTTTGACCCCGGGATTCATGAGAAAATAATTTATCCGACATGTGTGAGGTTACCCTTTAAGGATCGCCATTATTTTTCCCTCACATTTGTTATTAGAATCTTTATTTCTTATCTTACTTATTCTATGGATTCTTCTTTTTTTCTCTCATCCGGGAGTAAAGACACCATTTTTGACCTCGGCATCTCCGCTTCTAGTTTCTATTCCTTAGGGGCGGTGGCATATGAAAGCCCGATGATGATTTTTCCATTCTTTTATTTCTTCCCCAAGGACAAAGGAATTCGGGGAGAGTCAAGCTAGAGACTCATACAAAAACAAGCGCTTCTCGGGAGGCAACCCGTGTTTTCTATCTTCTTTTTATTTTCTAATAAGTGTGACGTGAGGAGGCTCGCCTCTTCCTTTCTCGTGTTTCGTAGTTTGTGTTTTATGTCCAGGATTGCCCGGATTATGAAGACTATCGTGCTCGTGGTTTTGTCCATCGTTCACTCAAGCTTCAATCCGTAGCATTCTTATATGGGAATCCGATATCCTAGATCTTATTGATTAACGTTTATCTATTAGCATAATTAATAAACGGCTTTAGATTTACGTAGAGACCCTTTTAAATATTGAGGACAATGTTTAGTCCTAGTATGGGGGGGAGGTATCTTTCTATTTGATCTTACTTGCATTTACCTTGTCTTCACATAACCCCGTTTTGCCACTAAAAATACTAAAAATATTTGATTTTATGCAAAAATTTAAAAATTTTCAAAAATAAAATATGTGTTTTGACATAAATGTTTGACTTTCCTCTGGTGAGACCAAGAATAAATTTTGACTTGATCGAGCATGTTGCGTTCTAGCTTGCCCCTTAACCTATATAAATTTAAGCTTTTACTAGTCTTTTATACAAGAAGCTTTAAAACGCGAATTCTAGCTTGAAAAAGCCAAGAGTTTGCAAGTTTCCATAATAGACTTTAAATATGCAAAGCTTGATTTTATTAGACTAAGCATTCGCGGATCTTTAAAGATTTTAAATTTGCCAAGAATGAGAAATGATAGAGTTGAGTATAAGTTGGATGCTAAGTAAGGATTAGTTGGAAATCTTAAGAGCTCCTAAGTGTAATTTGTGGCTTCCCCCTCCCCCCTGAAGCTTCTAACATGACTAATAATATGTGCTCTTTTCAGAAATTAGACAAGTTAGTGGTTTTATCACCCTTAAAAGTCCTTTTAAGAATCAACATTTTCAGACTTTTTAGTCTTATTTTAAATTTATACTTAAATTTTCTAAAAGGAATTTTTTTCTATATATCGTGGTAATGTAAAGTGTTGAAAAAGGTAGTTAAAGACCACATAGACTTGATAATTTGGCTATAATTTTAATATTTAATAAAAAAGGTAATTTTAGATAATTCTAAAGCAACAATAATGAAACACTGATTTGAACACTATTGATTATGCGGAAACTAATCAATAATGCTAAGAAGAACAATATTAAGAATCACAAAAGAACTTTATATTATCACTTGAATCTGCCTAGGTTACAGATTACAAAGACTATGATTGCTAATCGATCTCTATTGATCTATGTAGAACTATATCTACTAATTTTATAGACTAAGGAAACCCTAATGGGATTTACAAAACGCGTACAAAGATCATGCATATCCTTTCCTAAGATATCTCATGCATATCTCATAAACGATACTAACTATTTTATACTAACGGTACTAACTATCTGATCAGTACTAACATTTTGTACTGTCAGTACAAATTACAACTAGCGGTACTAACTAATATAACTAACGGTACTAAGTCATGAATGCATAATTCCCAACAACAATTTTAGTCCTTTAGTTTCATTTTTGTTTTGTCTTATCAACTCAAATATAATTCCTAACACTAAGTATAGGATAAATATGTGACAATAAGTGTAGAGTAACTTTCTCTGAACATGATAGTGAAATCACTAAGGACGGTAAAGTCATAGGTAGAGGTATTAGGAAGAAAGGCTTATATGTGATGAAATTAGGAAATAAGCCGAAGGATTAAATTTGTCTAGCTACTATTGATGAAAATTCCACATTGTAGCATATGAGGTTAGGTCACGCAAACATGCGTCTCATTCAATCGTTGGCTTCTAAGGAATTAGTTAGAAACCTACATAAGCTTAAGTTTGATCAACATTTTTGTAATGCTTGCAAAATGGGAAAAAAAAGCTCATGTTAGTCACAAAGCTAAGAATATAATCTCAACGACTAGATGCTTAGAACTCCTCCATATGGATCTCTTTGGTCTGTCCGCCGTACGGAGTTACAGAGGAAACCGTTACACCCTAGTCATAGTAGATGATTACTATAGGTATACTTGGACTAGATTCCTTAAGGACAAAACCGAAGCTTTCGATCAATTCGAAATAATTAGTATGAAAATTCAAAACCAATTAGGTTGTTCAATAGTGTCAATAAGAACGACCACGGTAGAGAATTTGATAATAAGGTGCAATTTGGAGAGTTTTGTAATGCCAATGGTATTACACATAACTTCTCTGCTCCACGCACTCCTCAATCAAATGGCGTGGTCGAAAGGAAAAACCGAACACTTCAAGAAATGAGTAGGACTATGTTGAATGAGCAATCATTGCCATAAAAATTTTGGTGTAACGCCGTAGATACTTCAACATACATTCTCAACTGAATTCTCATTAGAGCCATTCTTGGAAAAACACTGATATGTGTTTAATCACATATCAATTTTCCTTATTAAAACGAGCTTAAATGACCAAAAATGCATAGAAAATACATTGTATTTGTCTGTATTGTGAATTGTGTCTTGCAGGTAACGGATATTCATTAAAGGACAAAAACGAAGCTAAAAACGGACAAAAAAAAACCGAGCACGAGATTGGAAGAGCGTGAGAAAGCTAAGCCGAAGGCATATTCATCTTAATGGGCCAACCCGTACCCGTTCTGTGGGCCGGGTCAGCCCATTAACACTTGAATTATATCAACTTAAGTCCAAAAATCCAAATCCCATTTATAACAAAACCTTTATCCAATCCATAAGTCATGGCCCAAGATAAAAGCCCAACACCACAATACCCGGGTCCAAGTCAAAATTAATAAACACTCAGGGTCAAATTTACTATTCATTCATCCCTTTCCCACATTTTTACACAAGAACGAGTAATGCACAGGGTTAAACCACTCCACACCCACACGAATCCTTCTAGAAGATCAAAGCCTGACACTCTCTGACACGTCTAACACAACATTAAGCCACGCTGGCAATCCTAAAGGCTCCCATTGGATGAGAATGCATGGAAGAGAATCCAAGGGCTAAGATGATAGATTGGATGATTGGATTTGATCTAAGGGCTGTGAATGTATGATGAGGATGCTCCTCAAGGCCTAGAAGCTTCACATCATCACTATAAATAGGGACCTCTATCACACAGTGAAATCATCTAGCTTAGTGTAGTTTAGGAGTAGTGTAATTTAGCTTATATTTTCCAGCTTATTGTCTTTACTTAATTGTAATTTTCATTTTCAGTACCATGTAATTTTTTTATTAATAAAATATCAGTTTCCTTAAATTCTGTTTTAGATTCAGTTTTTACTTTTATGCTTAATTCAGCTTAAAATGTGTTTAGATAGCAATAAGCTCTCAATTCTCTTACAAGCTAATCCTTAATCAGTTTGGCTTTCTCATAGCTTAACTGATTAAGTTTCGTTACTTAAATCACCTTAAATAGTCATTTACCTATGCTAATTATGGAATGCTTAAAATTGGATGATAAGCCAATAATGGAAGGGCTTATGGACTTTACCAGCTTATCTCTGATAAGCTGGAGCTTGTAGATAAGCTCTAAGAGCAGTTTTAGTCCTTGTTTGAGCAGAGGACACAAGTGAGTTTCATTTTTATCATTTATCTAGCTTAAATTCTGTTTTAGTCTATGAATCTGCTTATTCTGCTTATTTGCTTAATCTGTTCTTATTGTTACTTTTATTAGTGCTTATTCTATCTTATATGCTTAGATCTTAGTAGTTTATTAGTTTTATTCAAGTTTTAAAATCATTAGTTAAATATAGTGTTAAAACTGTTTCATAAATAGCATAATCAGTTTATAAGCTAGCTTATTGGTTTGTGCTTATTGTTCTGAATTAGTTGCTTAAAAGTCCTTTGATATAGTTATGCTTAATCTGTTTTTAGTTTTCCATGCGAAATAAGGTCTAAATCAGCTTAAATTTGAGTTTCATAATTTTAAAGGGGTGTTTGGCTTAAGCAGTCTTAACAAAAGTTAAGACTGCTAAGGTTGATCTAGTAGATTAATCAATTTTTGTCAAGTCTTAATTCAGTCTAAAAGCTAGTTCTAGTAAGTTTTAAGTAGGTTTTGTCAAGTTTAGTAAGTATTTTACAAGTTTTCAAAAGTTCATGGTCTAAAAAATGATTTCATCAGCTTATTTGTGAGATTTTTAAGGAATCCTCTTGTATTGTTTATCTTGTGCTCAAAATTGGTTTCTTATGCAATATAGTTCATCTGTTTTTGGTCTATAAGCTTTGGTACCACTTTGTGATAAAAATTCAGCTTTAAAAATCCATCAGCATAGCTAAATAGCTATGCTGATTATCAAAATTAACATCAGCATAGGAATTTCAGGTTATGTTCTAGATTAATTTGATTTAATTTAGTTTCGTAAAGTTCATTTAAGTCATAATTTAAATATGTTTTCATTGTTTAAGTAAGTTTTGAGTTTTTAATCTTAGTTGCAAGTTTGTTTTCAAAAACCAAAAACCCAAAAATATTAGTGTAATCAGTCTTCTTCGCAAGTCTTTTCTAGCTTATTTACTTGTCCAATTTTCTTATTTTTAGCTTCTATGTGTTATGTGATCATCATACTTTATCTGTTTTTACCTTTTAGCTTTTTACCTAGTGCTTATTAGTCTCAAACTTAGCTTAAAAGTAGTGATATAGGTCCTTAGAATATGTTTTTAAGTCCACTTTCTTAAATGCTTTTTAATGATTTTCAGCTTAATTCATTTGCTTATTTGTAGTCATTAGAGCTTATTAGGTGTAGGTCTAGGTCTGTTTCAGCTTATTTGCTTTTCTTATTGCTTATTATGTCCTAAAAGTTCAAACAGATTTGGCTAAAAATCAAAGTCTTAAAAAAGTGCAAACTGTCATTTTGAATTTGCTTTTTCCAGCTTATTAATAAGTTTTAGAAAAAGTTGCTTTATTAAATTTGCTTATTTTTGCTTATTGTTTAGCTGTTTTAAAAGAAAATAAAAAAATAAAAAAATAAATTTTCAAAAAGGAAGTCACAGGGTTCGAACCTGTGACCTTCCCTTCACACACACAACACCTCAACCAACTGCGCCATTGGGACTTTTTCGTTTAAGTTTACTTGCATTTAATATTTAAATACACTCTATTTTCTAGCTTATTTGCTTATTTTTAGTTTTCCCAGCTTATTGAAATAAGCTGTGAATCCAATTTTTCTTCCTAAACCTTTGTTATTAAATCTAGTATTTTTCATAATTTTTAGTTTTCATTTAATATTTTTAGTTGAAGTTTTAGTTTAAAAAACTTTAAAATTAGTTTTAAAAATACAAAAAAAATATAATTTCTGTTTTTAAAAATTAGTTTTATCATTTTAGTCTAGAAAATTTGCAATTTGAATTTTTAGAGTCTTATTTAGTCTTATTTGGTTAATTAGTTTGAATTTAAATTGTTTTCCGTTTTAAATGTCGTTAGGATTTGTTAATTTCCTTTGTTCTTAGTTTAGCGGGCCTTTATATGCTTTCCCTTTGCGTTATTAGATTTAAAAACCAAAACCAAAACTTAAATGACAATCAAGCTCGATTTTCAAC
>BQNB010091467.1:2874-18187 GCA_026074375.1 Tanacetum coccineum
CGATTAATCCCCGCCTAACCGATTAATCGCTAGGCGGTACCCGACCGTCTAGCTAGCGCCTAGCGATTTTTGCAACCTTGGTATTTAGTGAGGTATATTTTATATAAAGTGGGTAGTTTAATGAACGGCGAGTAAGGGGAGCTCACAGTCTGAAGACCGGACCGTACAGACAAAAACTGGATCGGACCTAAACCGAGTTTGGCCAAAACACCGGACCGAAATGGTCCGGTCCTGTCCGGGTCGGTCCGGTCCAACAAGACATAATTGCGGGTTTTTTCATAAGACCGAACCGAACTGAGGACTGAAAATAAGGAAAAGGATTGAATGAGGACCGGACCGAAATAGGTTTAGTTCGATCCAGTTCGGGTCGGTTTCTCGGTCCGGTCTGGTTCGCGATCCGTTTTGCTCAACCCTACGGTGAGTTGCAAAGTTACTACTACGGTTAAATGGTGAGTTGTGTGTGAGTTAAGTGAGGTAAATTGTGAGTTTGGTGTATCCACATTCCAGCCTAATGACAAGAAGGCAAGATGGGGTTGAAATAATAAAAGCAAGTCTATTTCCTTCCTTATTTCCCGTATATCAAGATATCAACACACCTCGCCATTTTTGCCATAAAAGCATTAAAAAAAAGAAGAAAAAATCTGACCAGTTTTCTTCCGTAAAAAGTTGTAATTAAAACTACCGTTTTACCCTTGTACCATACAAGTGACAACACATAAAAAGGGCAACATGGTAAAAGGCCACTCAAACTCCCTTCATTTTATTTCCAACTATCCTATAGAGCATTGAATAGTGCCGTTCCCAAATCATCTCCTATCCGGCAGCCCAAATCATCATATTGATATATATCAGCCCAACTATCCTATAGAGCATTGAATATGTGGCCCCAACTATCCTATAGAGGCATAAGAATAGATGCCGTTCCCAAAATCATCCCTTATCGGTTCCGGCAGCCCAAATGCATCATATTGAAATAATATGACAGCAGCCAAACTAATCCGTATAGAGCATTGAATAGTGCCCGTTCCCCCAAATCATGCCCCTATCTCCGTGCAGCCAAATCAGTCATATTGATATATATCAGATCAGCCCAAACAAATAAGAGCAATAGGTGCCTTGGCGAGAAAAGTAGTTTTTATTTCAAAGTGATAAAATAAGAGCCACCAATTGCAGATAATACAAAGAGTAGATGAACATAGAATTAGACAACATGAAAACGCATTACGCTCATCGTAGTATAGTCTAAAATAAGGTCTATCTTCTTTTAATTAATAACAATGGTAATTATCAATATGGAATCAAACAAATTTTTCTATATGGGTAAGAATATCATGGGACAAAAATGTGACGAGATATGAGGACCTAGCGGGACAGGTTAAACCGGTCCCTTATCAGTAACCGGCTGAGTTTTAATATAATCGGGTTTCGAAAAGTATAAAACAGATATTAGATTTGACTTGATTTATTGCGAACCGGAGGAACGTATCAAAACCTCAGTCTAACCAGAGTTCAAAACATTGCGAAAAACCATTTACCTACACATCTTGACAACGAATTAGGAGCGGTCTCGAACCGGTCGGCTCACACCGGATTTTTTCACACACATTCATGATGAGTGCTGAGAGCCAACAATAATCTTCACAGCATTGCAAAAAACAATTTACCTAGACATCTTCACAACAAATTAGCCCCGCCGCAACGCGCGGACTTCTTTCCATCTCGTTTTGTTCCTATTTCTATTCATCTTGCTCCATCCTTCCCAAGTAAAAAAGAAATCATACCACACATGCTCACAAAACCTTATTTGTGTGACTAGTTCATTCGCCTACACGCGCACGTATTCTGAATGGAATCAAGGAGGTCGTGCGGACATACACAATCACGACGAGTCTTTGACCAAAATGGATGAAATACATAAAAACCATTTCTTATTCAAAGTGAAAAACTATAAATCATAATACAATAAAAGCCGTAATTTTTCTTCCTTTCAATTTACTATTGTGAACATTGAGCTACATAAAATTTGTAAAGTTTCACATTTCAACTTTTTTATTTACTAGACCAAAAGTAGTAATATTGAATGATACCGAATTGTCACATATTGTTGATGTGGTAATCCTAGTTGATAGTTCTCGGTGGTCCATATTTTTTTGATCAAAGTATCAATCTACTATATATATTTAGCGTATATGATTACTAAATATTTTATAAGGATCAAGTAATTAATCAAGTAAACAAATAAAAATGGAAACCTGAAATGTGTAAGAGATTCTGTTCGGTGAGCTTTGTAACTTGCAGGTTGTAGATAATGCAGCACAATATATGGCATGATAGGGACTTGTTGGTGTATGCTTTTGAGATATCAGGTTTCCATTTTATAGTATGACTTTCAAAAATGAAACATCTATTCGTGTATATGTCATTCTAGCATTCCTTGACACATTATATCTGTAGTTATCATAGTGAATAATCTACTCTGCATGGTTAAAAGGAAATTATCCGGATTGAAACAAACAACTACTCCCTCCATTCCAAAATTATTGTCCACAGACAAAAAACACACAGTTTAAGAAAAAAATTATTACAGTTTTCTCTTTCTTACTTTTTACGGATGACAATTTTACCCTTAACTAATTAATTTAAAACTTCTTTAATGTTTATAACAATAACCTCAAGTAAAGATAATATGATAAACTCGAACTAAATTATCAATCTATTTTTTGAAGTGGACAATTATTTTGGGACATTATGTTTAGTCTTTATTTTAACTTGTGTTGAAGTATAGGGGGTTAAGTTTCATGCTAATCAAACAACTTTCATTTTGTTTGCCACTTGAACCATTAACGTTAATTCAGAAAGTGCTTTAATTGAAACGCATTTGGATCCAATTAAACTGCTAACTTATTAAAAAGGGTAATGGTGAACAATTTAAATTTTAAATCTTTATAATAGCAACTTATAAAGAAATACAACAGCTAGAGTAGATCTATGCTAATCAGATAAAATACATTGTAAGAATAATGGACAACATATAAATTAAAGGGTATTTTGTGTATGAATGTGTATGTTAATCTGAAATTTGTCCTTTTTTGTTAGTGGAAAGTGAAGATATCACCTACAAAAGCACACAATCTGAAATATTTCCATTATAACAAGATCTAGATTACACATAAACTTGTTTGTCAAATGGGCTGGGGCTTATGTTTATTATTGCAAAATTACTAAAAAAGACAATTAAATAAATTTTTTGTATATGTTAGATATTTTTTTGAGTATATAAGTAATTTTGGTTCAAAAGCCCAGGCTAAAGTTTTTAGCCTTTATTATGAGGCTTATATTATAAGCCGGCTTATTTTAAAAGTCCCTTCAAAAGTCCGCGTGATAAACAAGACTTATTTTATAAGCCGGCTTATTTTAAAAGCCCAAGCCCCCATAATCCCCTAAACAAACACACCCTAAACGACCAATTACACATACTAATACAAAAAGCTAGCTAACGAGTTACATAAAACGCGATTTTATAGAAAAGATCACAACACCTAGAATATCGTCAAGAAACTTACAAAAATAAGAAAATAAAAAATGATGAACATACAACTAAAGCCACCAATGATACGCTCCCTCGTATCCTCACCGATAACATCAGCACCACCCACCACCTTATCTCGCACGTACACCAAAGTAGCGGCCATGGCCGGCTATAATCAAGTGCAACCGGTGCGGCCGCACAGAGCCACCGGTTTAGTAGGGCCACATTTTTTTTATGTATGTCTGGTATATATTATGTATATTAGTGAATAAAATATTAAGGCACGTATCTATGTTTGTTATCATATATAGATTTGCTTGTTTCTATGAGGCCCATTACTTTAATCAGATTTATGATATTTGAAAGTTAAATCTTGTAAACAAATAAATAACGACAATGGGCGAAAGGCTCGGTTGTGTTATTGAGGATTCAATCGATTATTTTATTCAGGACATAAAAAATTTATTCTTGTTACTTTGTGTAATTTCTCTATACTTAAGCCTAGAAAATTCAGTATCTTGAATTTTAATTGAGTTTTCACTTTTTAGGATTCAAGTTTTAGTTAGTTAATTTCGATTTCAAACGAAGTCGTTTTTGCATTTTTATTTTAACGCTTGTGGAAACTTGCATTAGTTCGCGTATTAGTAGTTGATACTTGTATACTTTTTGTGGCTAATAAGGGCTTACTTTTAACACTGGCACAAGGCCACAAAAACTCACAAGACGACCCTACCAAAAGGCTTCAAACAAACGCACCACATTTTTGGTACAAAAGAGGACAAAACCATTGTCAAGATAAGTGTTCCAACTTCAACAATAATAAAAAAAAAGAAAATTACAAAAGTACTGACTTATATAAAAAAAACCACTATTAAACATAAGAACAAAAAAATACACCCGCGACAAAAGAATATTAAAAAAAAAATTTGTATCGGACACAAAAGTGATACGACGTTATCGTCCTTTTTTTTTACGTCATTCTAGCAGGTAATAAGGACCACTTTTTTTTATAAATAACGCAATATACAAAAAAAAAATACTCGGTCACAGAAAAAAAAAATAAATTACAAAATACTAACTTATTTAATCAAAAAATAACCCCGGCGACTAACGATTGAGGGCCTTAACACATAATTCACATATAAAAAAAAACCAACTATAAACATAAGCCCGAGATTTAATGAATCTATTATCTTCATATATTTCGATAATACTCTATAACATAACTTATAAAACAGAAAAAAATAAAAATATATATGTAGTTTAGAAAAACATAATGTATAAGTCTCGTGCATGCACGTGCATTAAAACTAGTACTATGTTATGAGCATTGAACTTGGGTACTAACTAATTTAAAATTTAATTAAGATAATATGTAAATATATTTTATATTAGAGAGAAGTGCAAAAATCATCCATGTGGTTTGTTAAAAAACCGTCTCACGTCCCTCGTTAAATAATTGTCCAAAACACATCTCTCCGTCAATGTTTTGGGACACGATACATCCCTTGGACTAACGGTGCAAATTTTTTTCTCGTTAATTATTAACGAGGGTCTAATTTTTAACGGTGCAACTATATAGGAGGGTATTGTTGTCTTTTTGCTGCCACAGGGATGATTTTTGCACTTCTCTCTTAAAAAAAAGTTTTTTTTTTAATTTAAAAAAAAAAGCTTTTTTACATTATTATTCGTAAAAAAAATTAATTTTTTTTACAAAATCTTTAAAAAAAATTCGCACTTTACAAAAATCTTATTTGTTTTAAAAAAAATTAGTTTTGTTTGTTTTTAAAAAAAATTACAAAACTTTAAAAAAAAATCGTACTTTTACAATCTTAGTTTTGAAAAAAAAATGTAAAAATTTTGTATTTTTTAAAATCTTAGTATTTAAAAAGTACAAAAAAAATTTAAAAAGTTTTGTAAAAAAAGTGCGAAATTTAAAAAAAAAATTCGAACTTTTTTTACAGAACTTTTTTAAAATTTTTTGTACATTTAAAAAAATAAGATTTTAAAAAATACGAAAAAGATTTAAATCTTTTTCAAAAAATTTAGATTTTTAAAAGTGCGAATTTTTTTAAAAAAGTTTTTAAAATGTACAAATTTTTTTAAAAAGTTTTCTAAAAAAAGTACGAAATTTAAAAAAAAAATTTAAAAATAATCGAACCGAAATCGTACTTTTAAAAACTTTTTAAAAAAATTTTTTACAAAATTTTTTAAAAAACTTCGCACTTTTTAATTTTTTTTTTAAGATTTTGTAAAAAAATTAAATTTTTTTACGAATAATAATGTAAAAAAGTTTTTTTTTTAAATTAAAAAACAAACAAAAACTTTTTTTAAGAGAGAAGTGCAAAAATCATCCATGTGGCAGCAAAAAGACAACAATACCCTCCTATATAGTTGCACCGTTAAAAATTAGACGCTCGTTAATACTTAACGGAAAAAAAATTTGCACCGTTAGTCCAAGGGATGTATCGTGTCCCAAAACATTGACGGAGGGATGTGTTTTGGACAATTATTTAACGAGGGACGTGAGACGGTTTTTTGACAAACCACAAGGATGATTTTTGCACTTCTCTCTTTATATTATTTCAATATGTTTCTTACTAATCATACTAATAAAGTTTCCATAATGCACAGGAAATTTGGGACCACCTCCCCTATATATCACTTGACGACATCATGTTGGCCACAAAAGATTTTAGTCATGACAATCTGATTGAAAAAGGTGATTTTTGGTCAGTATACAAAGGACAGGTTACATGGGCAGATGGATGTGAGATGATCATTGCTGCGAAACGGTTGGATAGACGGTCTGATCAACGAGAAACTGAATCTATAAAAGACCTTTATATTCTTTTAGACTGTACACATGAGAGTATCAAACGCTGTAGCACCATTACGGTGACTCACGCCATTAAATAGGCGTTATGAGGCTAGAACGCTCGTACCTGTCAACTCGTACAAAGTGCGGATAAATCAAATTTTGTATTGTTTTTATCAATTTTCAATAATTTTGTATGCTAATAAAATTTCAATGTAGAAGAAATATTGGGAAAAATTAGGAAAAGGAAACGTGTGCCTTTTCAAACAAGTGGCAAAAAAGATGACTTTGAGATAAGAAGGTTGTAGGATGGTACATGTCTACATGATAAGGCTAACACGCACCTTCTCTCATAGAACAAAAACTCATTTGCTAGGACAAAGATTCCTGTATTGGTTGCAACCACACACAAACTCCTACGAGACAAACCATGGGTTTGGTCCCTACCATCAAACTAGCCCAGGGTTCTCGAAAAGATTTAACGACTAAGTAGTAATAATGTTACTTAATCAAGTCTTTTACCCATTTATTTCCGGATATAATATGTTCTGTACAAAATATCATTTTAAGTACTTCATACGTTTTAAAAAATTAGAGTTACATTAAATGTTGGTCCTTGTGGGTGTTAGAGGAAATTGCACTTTTGGTTATTATAACGCTATTTATTTACTAACTGCGGTCCACATGGTTTGTTCAAATTAGAGTTGATTCCGGCTTTTAAGCGATTTTCAATCCAATTGGACGTTAACGTAGGGGTATTTTAGTCCAACCACTTCCATACAAAACCTCAGGGACCATCTTTGCAACACTATTTTTTTCCCGCCTTATTCTAACAACAAAACAACAACATGCATATTGTCACAAACTCATTTTCAAACTGCAAATTGAAACACTATCTTTGAAGATTCCCAAATTTCAATTAACTGAACTAAATGCAACATTAATCAAATCTGCAAAAACAAATTTTAACCGCATGATTCATAACAAACAAAACAATAACATGCAGAATGTTAAAATCTTCATTTTCAAACTACCAATGTTACAGGTTTTATTTCCAAACACATAATGGCAACCTAATATTTGAGCTTCAAATTTAGATTAATGACCTAAACTGCAACACCCTAATCTAAACTGCAAATTGTTACAAGTTGATTTCCAATCTACGACACTAATCTTTGAGCACCACCAAATTAAGATTAATGACCTAAACTGTAAATTTATTTCTAGAACATCACCTAATCTAAACTGCAAATTGTTACAAATTTATTTTCAAATTGCAACATTAATCTTTGAGCGTTAAACTCAGATTAATGACCAAAACTGCAAATTCATTTTCTAAACATCACATTAATTACCTTACTGCATACAAGTGCAAATGCATTTTCTAAACATCAGGTTATGTAAAATGCATTTCCTAGACATCACAAATACATACAAACAGGCTATAACCCATCCTAAACATCACCTAATCCTTTACCTGAAACACACAGTACAAATGAGCCTTTCAAGGCTATACCCATCAGCTAATCTAACATGACCAGGTTATGACCTAAATCTGCCAAAATGCATTTCCTAAACATCATATTAATGACCTTATTGCTTACAAGTGCTAATGCATTTCCTAAACATCAGGTTATGACAAACGCATTTCTTAAACATCACCTAATTTAACATGCAAACAATTACAAAAGCATCCTTTCAAGGCATATATACATTACCAAAATAAAGTTTAGTGCATTCAATCCCACCATCAATATCTGAAAATACAGCTAACTAGTTAAAGAGTTATTACAGACCAACCAAAAGACTTATTTTGAGCAAGAAACTTAAAAGTTTCTCTTTCTGCCAGAACCAAAACATTCAACTTCTGATTTTGGAGCTCTCAACCCGAGAATAGCATTGGTCACTTTGACCAAACTGTATGGTTTCTTCACTATAACTACCTCTTCTTGTATGGGTTCTAATGATCTAAGACCATAATGTGTTTGACCTGTTGTGTTGGTACCTCTATAACTTAAAGAAATTTCTGGATGTGGGTAGACGATATCATGTGGTATGAGGTCTTCTTCCTCAATCTGCATAAGGACATCAAGTGGTTTTGGCTCTTCTTCCTAAGTCTGCATAGGGACATCGAGTGGTTTTGGCTCTTCTTCATGAGCTTGCATAGAGACATCAAGTGGTTTTGACTCTTCTTCCCGAGTCTGCTTAGGGAATTGACATTAAAGAACATGAATAGTTAGAAGTTGTAATAAAGCTTCACTAGGAAATTTTTCTGCATATAATCATTCGTGAATCAACGATGAATCACTGTTTGATAAAAACAAGGGCATCAAAGGTGGTGCCATTAATGATTCTTTAATTTTCACTTATGCAATTAATGTTTAAGGATGGCGAGGGCACAAAAATGTTAGGGTTAAAGATTCAAAAAGCGTACTCAACACTTAATCATCTGGGGCTAGGCATTAAAAGCATGTCAATATTCATATAGTGGGTGTGGAAATAGTAGGGGTGGTGAATAGTTTACAAGTTTGTTTACTTTTTAAAAGTTTGCTTTCAATATATTTAGATTCGAGTTGTATGTTTAACACAATTACACCAATTGAACGAAACATATAACATTCTAATACTTAAAGCCTAATTTACTAATGACTTATAATATAAAAAGATAAGGAAAAGAACAATCAAACCAAGACTCTAAGATTTTATAGTGGTTCGGCCTCACGACAGCACCTCTTTGCCATAATCTAATCCTTCGTGTAGAATACTGAGATTTTTACTATGTCAACAGCTCCCTTAGGGGAGAAACCGTTTACACAATCGCTTAAGTTGTTTTTCAACACTAAGCTAAATGTCGGGTCCTAATCTTAGCTAGAACCAATCTACCACTTCTCAATCACTACATTAATCACAAGATCTACACTTTCGGATTTACACACTATCCGAATCACACAAATACACAAGATAATTACAATGAGATTTTGGTACTTAGAAGAAGAGTAGGAGAGATCCTAATTGACACTCATTCGTTTTCTTGGCGAATACGAATGTTCTTCTCTTGCACTTGAATGAGAAAGAAGAGATGAGAATAAAAGATTAGATTACTTGAAACAAGATCTAAAAATGTTAGTGATCAAGAGATTTAGAGAGAGAAATAAGTTTTTAGAGATAGAAAGTTATCTGAAATATATCGTGTAAGAGATCTGTGTTTTTGAAGGGAATAGAGCAGTTATTTTATAGGCAGGAAAACCCAACGGCTCTGGGTGCTGGTCTCGGCGATCCTCTGAATATTAGGGGGCCGCGAGGTGCCTATAGGGGGTGTCCGAGTAGACTTACGCTCCTCTTTTGTCTTTTGTGGGGATTGTTGTTTATGGTATGGACCTTCTCATTTTAGTGAGATAAAATTTGAATTTCAAATTTTAAGTTTTTAATAAAACTTTTCTTTTAATTAGAAAATATTTTGTATAATTAATTTTGTGAAATTCTTTTGTAAAAATGTGATGGATAAGAGAAAAATATTTTCTTGATCACTAATCATGCTTAATGATTTGTTTGTTCATACCTTAAGTGATTACTAATCTTAGAAATGGAATTTTACGATTAATAATTTGCTAAAGTTTAATTTAATCGTAAACGTTTTTACATTTTTGTTATTATCAAATGTGAGAGGTTGAAAATATAAATAATATTTTTAGAATTTTTTGTATTAACAATCTCTCCATTTTTTTCCGATGACAAACTATAAACTCTTTTTGTATAAAATTAAAAGTTATAAATTATTAGTGAGTTTTGTTCCATTTCTCTCTCTTTTTGTCGAATTCAAAAAGGATAATCGTCGAGTAGTTGGAGAAAGAAAGAAGTCCACGATATCAAGACTCCCTCTTGATGTATGCTCCCCCTCGTTTGGGGCACCAAGGGATCGATCTTATAAAAATTGTTTGATACAAAACTAAGTTAGGGTATCACTTGTAGGCAAATATCTTTTAGCTCATAAACATTGGATTCAAGTCACCAAAAGTGAGTTTCATTCACGAATCAAAAAATTCATACAATAGCAAAATGCAAGTATTACATTAATCTAAAAACATAAAAATAAAATAATAGTTATTACGACCCAATAGTCATTAATCCATAAGGTACACTAGAATCTAAACATGCTTCATGAGATAGTTCTTCGAGTATGCCAATTTTCGATTACCACTTTCCACTTTTCTTGTTAACGTGCTCAGATACTATCGTATCCATATATCTGATTCGTGGTATAGTATATACTTATATAGCAACCCTAATACAGATCCTAACCGAATGCCCTTGACCAAGGCAAAAGGTCAAATTCCACAAAAGGATAAAATACACAAGATAGAATCAATGATAAAAAGATTCCGGAAGAGATATTCCCGGGTCGTATGTCCCAACGAGGCTGCAATTGAAAGTAATCCTGGTTTGATGAGAAATTGAATGATGGAGAATATTTAGATATGATGGAAACACTGATATAATTACAACTAAAATTAATTAAATAAAACCTAATTTAATCTACGGGAAACAGATATAGGAAATGGGGATCTTAAAAACTACGGGAAACAAAATTAGTTATAGGGAAATCCTAAAATTAAATCTATACTAAAATACGGGGAACAGAATCAGGTATCGGGAAACCTAAATACTAAAAATTAAGAAAATAAATGCTAAATTAAATTAAAAATTAAAATTAAATTCTAATTAACTTAATTTGAAAAATAAAGAAAACTAGAACTAAAACGGAGGTCGTTTGAATGTAAAACGAAAAGAAACGGTAAAACGCACCCGGTAAAACGGGTCTAAGACTGAAATTTAAGAAAAATTAAGCCTACACTAAATTTTATATTTTTCCTAGACACTAAATGACAAAAGAAAATTTTATAAAAAAGAAAAATATTTTTTTATTAATTTTTGGATTTTTTATGAATTTTTAAAGATTAATAACTAATTAAAACTAAGAAAATAGAAAAAGACAAAAAATAAAAGTTATAAAAATTCTGAAAAAATAAAATTAAATAAAGAAAAAGTTAACAATTCTAAAAATATAAAAATGCCCAAAAGTTATTAATTATATAAAAAGTAATTAAACTTATTAATTTTAAACCTAATTTAATTAATTAAATTAAATTAAACTAACAAAAGTTAACTGCTGTTAAAACAAAAGGACTAACAGGGAAGGGACATAAGGACTAACGGGGCAATAGGGTAGTTAACCACAGGGACTAACAATACTAACTATAAAATAGAAAATTACACAATTGGTCCCTGCACACCAACCCGATTACAAAAAGGGTCCAAAGTGCTTATTTTCAAAAACTTATAAAACCAAAGTTGTTCATGGACTTATGGGGAACAATTTTCTTAATAAGCACACTAGCTGAAATGAACTTAATAAGCCAGAAATGAGAGCTTTTGGGGCTGCAGAAGCTTATTAAGCTTATGAGCTTATTTTTCTTGGCTTTTGGGATTTTAAGGCTACAAAATAAGCTAAAATCTATGGGAATAAGAGACTTACACTAAGGGAGTCCTAGATAAGCTATGGCAACCTAAATAAGCCCTAAAATAAGCTGGAAATTACTTAAGCTATATTAACAGATTTATAAAAGGGCAGAAAAAGGGATACTTTGAGCCTAATTTAAGCTACTTAAATATAAGAATTAAGCTGTAAAAACTTGGGAGCTAAAAGGGCTACCTATGGGCTTATTAAAACAGCAAAAAGATCTAGTGGTAGTTAAGCTAAATTGCAAGAAATAAAGGGTTGAAAATTGGTTCTAGCACCAGGGGAAATCCAACAGTGAGCTTAAGGGTACTTTTGGGCTTATGAAAATAAGCTCTTAAGAGCTTTTTAGCCAAATCCAAATCCAAACAGATTTACAAGACATATGATTAAGCTTGATTCCAAAGTTTGAGCCATTAGGGTTAAGAAAAAGTTGCTGATTTTGTGGCTTGAAATTAAGGGTTTACAAAGAAATGACATTTAGGTACTTTGACTTGGCTTGGTCAATTTTATAATAACAGAACAAAGTGGCTCTTGAAAGGGGCTAGTTTATGACTAAATAAGCACACTAAAGGTGTGCTTAAGCTGTCTACACAGCTTAAGTGGTTTAGCTCACTTTGTGGCTTATAAAACTTTGACAGAAAGCAAAGGAGCCTTAAAAACTTATTTTTACACTAAAAATTATAATTAAAATGGACCTAATGAGCCCACACACTCAGCCAAGATTGGCTGAGTGTACTTGACCCACAACCATACTCCATATGACCCGTTTTAAGGATAGTGCCAAACACCCCCTTATTTTATAAAAAGGGTTTTTTTATCTTTTTTAGTGAAGTATAGGCTTAAAGACTTGATTACAAGCAAACTTTAACAACTTTTACACAATTTTAAACAGGTTTAAACAGATAACATCAAACTTTAAATTTCGACAATGGGAATATCACAAGCACTCTTTAACTTTTATTAAAACTGAAAATATTACAACATAAAACTTTAAATAAAGCTGAATTACATAAATGCAAAGGAAAGACTTAATTTTAAAAACATTAAAACTAAAAAACAGTAAAAAATGTGGTGTTTGGTTTTCGGGTTGCTCTTTTCTCTTTTATAGAGGTCCCCAAAGACTTCTGGCTCATGGTTTGTGTTTGCTATGAGTGTAGAAAGCAATCCTAGCCCTTGTTTGCAAGTTGTGTTACTTCTGGCTCAATCTCGGCCATTGAAGGGGTCTCGGGTTGAGTGGGATTGCCAAGTGGGCCAACATGCAGCATTCTAGGGTTATGGTTGACAGTGGGAGAGGGATAATATTACATACGGAAAGTTCCTAGGGAAGTGGTGGTATGAGCAAGCAAAACAATGGAAGTGGTGGGGTAATGGTTTTTGGCGGTAATGGTATACAGGGTAACCGAGTTTGGTTCGCGTTTAAGCGAGATAAGAAATGGTGGCAAAGGTGCAAATATGCACCTCCCATCTTGGTTCTCTTTTCATTTTCTCTTCTAAGACGCCGAAAAATAGGTTATAATTAAGTTTGTAAATATGACAATAATTGTGTCCCCCCGCTGTATTAAACAAAAGAGGGTTTAAAAGAGTTTTGGTAAATTGCAAAAACGATCCTCTGTTTAAAAATCTAAAGAAAGTTTTAAGTAAATTGTTGTCAAAACCGCCCTTGTGTCCTTGAGATTAGCTCCTAAACAACTTTTTTTTCCACACTTGGCAATTTTGGCCCTTTTTTTTATTTTTTATCATTTTAAAATTATAAAACAAGGTATTAACAATTTACACTTTTGGTCCTTGATTTTACTAAAAGGGTTTTGTTTGCTAGGGTTTTGGGTTGTGAGGCCCATTGGCCCTAATTGGGTTTTATGTTTGTGGGCTATTATGTGGCCCAATTGGGTTTGGTTTGGGCCCAATTGGGTACAGGCTTAGCTATTGGGCCTTGATCAGCGCCCAATAAGCTTTGAAGTGGATTTTGTGTGTACAATCATATCATAGTTAGCAATCTGTAACTCTCAAGAACATTTTAACAAAGTTGTTATTCAGTTAATCATTATTCTTCTTAGTACTTGTGTTAAGATTCCGCATTAACATATTGTATTCAAGTCATTGTTTCTACATAGTCAGTTGTATTTATACATCTTGGCTATCATCCTTTATAGGCTGCAAAGATCCATTCAGTTTAAGGAACCACAATTGGTATCAGAGCCTTGTGAGAAACTTTGAATAAGAAGAACAGTCAAATCCAGTTATACATCTCAAACCAACAAATCTAAACATGTCAGGAACACAAGATGAAAATCCACCACCACCACCTCCACAACAAACTCAACAGGCCCCAACACAACAACAATCTCCTCATACAGTCTCAACCATCAAACTGCCTACTCTCAAGAAGGGAGAATATGACATATGGGCCATGAAAATTGAACACTATCTGGCTCATACAGATTATCCAATCTGGGAGGTTATTCAAAATGGAAATGGTCCTGTGTCAGTCACAACTGATACTGCAGGACAAATCAAGATTTTGCCTCCTAAAACAGCAGAAGAGATAGTGGCTAGAGAAAGAGAAAGAAGAGCAAGGACCACCTTGCTAATGGCAATACCAGAAGATCATCTAGCCAAATTTCATAAGATGACTGATGCAAAAGAAATATGGAATGCCATCAAATCAAGATTCGGTGGAAATGATGAATCCAAAAAGATGCAGAAGTACATCTTAAAGCAACAGTTTGAAGGATTCATTGTGTCCAACTCAGATGGGATTCACAAAGGCTATGAGAGATTCCAGAGTCTTCTCAGTCAGCTAGAGATTCATGGAGCAGGTGTATCTACTAAAGATGCAAATCAGAAATTTCTAAGATCTCTACCTTCTGCTTGGTTACAAGTTTCCTTAATTATGAGGAACAAGCCAGGTATGGACAGTCTCAGTTTTGATGACTTGTACAACAATTTAAGAGTCTTTGAAAATGATGTAAAAGGCTCTACATCATCATCTTCCAACTTGCAAAATGTAGCTTTTGTTTCTGAAAACACCAACAATACTAATGATGTTAGTACCGCTTATGGTGTTTCCAATACTTCGGGTCATAATTCAAAGCATGAACAAACATCATCATCATATTCCCTGCTTGCAAGTCAATCAAGTTGTCCTTAACTGGATCATGAGGACTTGGACCAGGTTGATGAATATGACCTTGAAGAAATGGACTTAAAATGGCAAGTGGCAATGATCTCCATGAGAATAAAGAAGTTCTACAAGAAGACTGGTAGAAACCTACAGTTTGATGCAAAAGAACCTGTTGGTTTTGATAAAACCAAAGTGGAATGCTTCAACTGTAACACCCCCAAAATGAGTCGCAGCGGAATAAGGATCTGGGGCGTGTTACTTCAAGATCAACAACACAAGATATATATAAGAACGACACAAAAGTCGTTTAAGTTGATACATTGGATT
>BQNB010091468.1:0-20795 GCA_026074375.1 Tanacetum coccineum
AAGCGGGTATTTTGATAACCAAAGTGTTTAAGGGTGTTTCTAAACCTCATGATTTTATGGCCGATATTCCCACCCTTGTTTCAGATTTGACCTTCATTCTCTTTCTTTCTTCATTTCTCTCCTTCGGGAGTGAAGACACCATTTTTGACCCTGGCATCTCTACCTTTCCATTTTCTTATCTAAAGCCGGTTCCATTTGCTCTCCCTAAGGACAAATGAATTCAGGGATCGAGTCGAGCTTGCGACTCGGTGAACAAAAACAAGCCGCTTCGTGGGAGTTCACCCCATGCCTATCCTTTTCTATTTTCTTTCTATTTTCTAAATGTGTTGTGATGTGTTGAGGCTTGTACTCTTCCGATTTTTGTGTGTGTTCGGTGTTGTGTCCCGGTTCACTCGAGCTTCCTATCCTTTGTTTGAAATTAGTTTGGGGAGATCCGATATCCTTTCATCTTATCGATTCACGTTTATCTTTGCATAATTAATAAACGGCTTAGATTTGCGTAGAGACCCGACTTAAACATTGAGGACAATGTTTCGTTTTAGTTTGGGGAGGGAATCTATCGATTTGATGTCACCTGCTTATTGTTTTGTTCTCACGTACCCGTTTTCCCACAAAAATAGCAAAAAATTTAAATTTTTTAGTCTTGTTATTTAGTTAAATACTCTTAATAAAAAAATAAAAATAAATAAGTGTTAAGACACGAATGTAGATTTTCCGTTGGTGAGAATAAGAAGTAATTTTTGACCCGATCGAACGTATAGAGTTCTAGCTTTCTCCCTTAACAATTAATGATGATAGTTTGTGCTAGTCTCATGTAGACTTTAAACATGCTAGACTTTAAACATGCTAGACTTGAATCATTAGTAAATGAAGACTTTTGTTAATCTCAAGTAGATTTTAAATATGCCGAGTTGGATTTTATATAGGCTAAGTATTTATGAATCTCTTTATTAGAGATTTTAAATTGCAAAGAATAAGAGATGATAGTGTTGATTACGAATTAGGATGCTAAACAAAGTTTATTTGGAAAACTTAAAGGCTTATAAGAATAACTTGTGGTTTTTCTTCCCTGAAGTTCTTAAAATGATTAATTATACGTGTTCTCTTTAATTTTTACAAATTAGAGTTTTACTCTTAAAAGTCTAATCAACATATTCAGAGAAAAAGCTTTATCGATGATGAAGTCAACTTCATTTGTAAATAAGAATTTTAGTTTAAATTTATACTTTGGTTTTCTAAAATGAAAATTTTCTATTTGCAAAAATAATGTGTTGAATTAGTTTTAAAAAAAATATAATAATAAAAAAAAAAATGATGAAAAAGAAAATATATATAGTTGGTGAAATAAAAGGATGCAAGTTATAAATCCTTAGTGTTAATAAATAATATACAAACTCCATCGCAATAAAGTACATGGGCATTTGTCGGTTCGTTCCCGATGTGACATCGAAAGAAAGGGTGGAGGATGTATATTTAGGGTTGGTATCGCAATAAAGTACACGAGCTCTTGTCGGAGGCGTGGCCGATGTGTCGTCGAAATAAAAGTGATACCGATTCCTAGCCTAATAATGTAAATAGTAATAATAAAATTGCAAGTTAGAAAATAAATAGTAAAAGTTTCATTTTTTAAAACCAAGGTAGTATTTTAAACTAAGGTTTGCAAAAGTCTACAAGGTTTTTTTTATCGGAAGTTCATGTGTTTCGATTAGTATTCTCCTGATGGGGTGTCAAAAGCCTTAACAGTTACCCGATGACGGTGGGATGTTATAGAAGAAAGTCATTCATGGGACAAGTGAACCAACGATGTCTTAGCCAAAGAGGTTTTTGTTTTGTTTGAGTTGTGATTTTACTAAGTGATTAACATATTAGCCCAAAAGGCCCATGTGTAAAGCTTGGTCGGATTTCAACTATCTAAATATGTGGATTTAATGGTTTAAATTAATTTGAACACACACACCTAAATATATGATTTATGTCGGGAAGAGGAATTCACAAGTTATAATTATAAGTAGTCTTAGCATCTTAGTTCGCTAAAAGGAGATATGGAATTACACTTCATCCCCACTAAATATAAGCTAGTTGATATCTTCACAAAGCCCCTAGATGAACCTATTTTCACAAGACTAAAAGCAAATTTAGGCATGCTAAACATTGATTGATCAGTCTCCTTGATCATTGTGTCACACAAGAATAATTAGTAAGTTAGGTAGTTAATTAATTAAGAAAAATCCATAAAAAGAGAAAAAGATTTTGAAATGTGAAATCGGGTGTTTTTATAACTTGTGAACTCTATCTCTCTCAAACAAAAAAATCTATGCTACTTTTAAAGGTTTTAGTTATGGGAAAGTTTTTGATTGCATATGGTTATAAGGCATGTAATATAGCGTGAGGACATGCAATCGTTTAGTTGGGGAATTTTGATAGGTGAAAATACACATATCCGTAACCCCAAAATGCACCCCTAAATGACAAAAACATTACTAAAAATAGGCAAAGATATGCTTTGTTTTTGTGTTTTGCAGGTACGGATAAGACAAAAATTACAAGAAAACCGTCAAAAACGGGCAAACACGGATACGAGGAACGGAAGAGCACAAAAGAAGCCGGGAAATCAAGCCAAAGTCAAAGTCAACACTAGAAGACAAAATCTTAAAAGTTCAAATCCAATCCCTCAAGTTTCAAAAGTTACACAAATGGTCCTTGAGGTCTAATGGGCCTATTATCCCTAAACAACATCCGGATCCAAAGCCCAAATCCCTTTTATTAAACCACAGGGACCATTTCCTGAAAGATAAAAGTTAAGGCTTTTAATAAACCAAAGAAAGGGACTAGTGTTGCCATATTCCCAAAGTTATACCCTTTTTACCCCCTCAGTTAAAATTAGGCACGAAAAGTCATTGGGTACTATTCACCGTCTCTCCCAACGTAACCACGGGTCAAATCAAAGGGCTTTTACTAATTAAAGGGCAAGATGGGCAATTCAATGGCTCAAATACATGCTGGCAGAGTTATACATCATCATACTCACCTCATTGGCCTATCACATCTAAGAATGACACGCTTGCAGGAGCTAGAAGCATAAATAATAGATGGGTTCATGAACATTAAGCACATATAGAATAGCACAAATATTCTCAATCACGATTGCCACACTGGCTAATCCGTGTGAGATCATTTGGTGATCTAACGGATGAAAATCATCATCCAATCATTGGAAGGATCCAAGGGATGATATGAGAGGAACGTGTGGAAGAACTCAGGATCTAGAAGGTTTAGCTATGGCTATAAATAGTCACTCACCTCACACACACGAAAATAATCCTTTCTTTTTACACCTAGAGTAGCTTTTAGTTCAGAATTTTAGCTTTAATTGTTAGCTTATGTAATTTCCACTTTAAAGCTTTTGTAATTTCTTCAAGTTATGTAATCAATTTAATATTAATGAAATTCAGTTTACACTTAAATAATTGTCATAAGCTCTTGACTCTTTTGTTTTCATTCATAAGCTCTCAGCTTCTCTTCAAATTATAAGCTAGATGTTTCATAGCAACTCAACAGCTCACATTAAGGTCTCTAAGCTAGTGAAGAGCTCATTCAGCTTATTAATCAAACTTAAATAGAATAAAAAACACTAGTAACTTTACTACATTGGACTTAAATACTTTCGGGAAGGGGATCCATAATGGAAGGGATCCCATGGACTTACTGGTCTTATCCTTGGAGTAAGGCCAGAGATGTTGATAAGCCTATGAGCTATTTTAACCTTTTGTTTAGCTTAAGTTGTTTTTTTAAGTAAGTTTTCTTTAATTCTTGTTCCTCTTAATTTTAAGCGTAAAAAAAACTGCTTATTAGTTTTTATATGTGATGAAGTGCTTAATAGATTTACTTAACTACTGTATCTAGTTGCTTATCTATGTTTATTTTGCTTATAGTCCTTTAATTTTCATATGTCTTAGATTTATAAGATTTAGATCTTATTTACTAAATTTAAGTCAAAAAATCTCAAAACCAAAAATTTAGTATGCATAAGTTGTAAGAATTAGTTTAGCTTAAATTAATTGTTAGAATTCTGTTTGATTAAGCTTGTAATAAGATTGTTATTCTCATGCTTATAAGGTTTCAATCACTAATTTTCATTTCATAAGCTAATTTAAGTTCTTGTACATAAGTCATTAAGGGTGTTTGGAAAAGCATGATTTTAGCCTCTAAAAGTCAGAGGAGATTTTGAATATTGTTCTTAGTTATTTTTTGTTTTTCATTTTAAACTAGTAGTCAAGCAGAGTTATTTAAAGTTAGATTTCAAAAATCAAAAAGTTATGTCCTTAATTTGGGTGTGGCCCGCACCAGGGTAACTTTTTCTACTTTTCTTAGCTTGTGAAAATTTGATCCAAGCCCTCAAAGGCTTGGATTTTGCTTGTTTTGTGTCTTAACACTCTAATTAAGTGTATCAAGTGTAGAAGTAACCACAAAGGTTACTTGCATTTTGGTACTTGCATTCTTGTCAAGTGCATCAGCAAATCAATAGCAGTTAATACTGCTAAACTTTTGGATCATATTTAGGATAGGTAAAATAGTTTTTAGACTTTCAAAATCAGTAAGTCCATAGAATACATATATCTTAATAAAGTTTAGGGCTTGCCTTTTATTCTAGTTTAATTACTTAGTAAATTAGCTTAAAAAGTCATAAAAATCTTCATAAAGAACCAAAAACATTAGTAATAGAATTTAGTCCCTTTTAAATCATTGAACATATAATGTTTGTAGTATTTAATTTTCTTACTTGAATTTATGGCTTATGATTAAATTAATTAGTTTTCTAAAGCTCAGCTTAGGACTTGGCTTATTTAGCATTTGAGCTTTTCTTAAAATTGTGCATTTTGAATTATTTCCTAAGTTTAGCATTTTGATCTTCAAATTCAGATAGTGTAGAGTGTTAGTGGCCAAATAAGCTTATTAGAACTAGCTTGTAGACATTATAAGCTGCTTAGAACAGTTTTTGGTTTGTAATTTGAGCTTAATTCGAGTTTTTTGCAAAGCTTTTAGTTAAAACAAGCAAAAGTGAGCTTAAAAGCCTACTTACTAAAGACAAACTTTCAAAAGCTCTTTTGAAGCTTATTTCTAGGTTTCAGTTAGTGCTTGTTTCATTAAAGTAGCTTAAATAAGTGTCTTCTTTAAGTTTTATCTTTTAGATTTCAAAAATAAAAAAATTGTAAAAAAAGGTTGTTAGCAACTCGAGACACCACGACCTCACCCACACAATACACACGTTTTACCAATATGCTACAATAGCTAATCCATCATCTCTTCCTTTCATTTAATTAATATAGGCAATTTCCTTTTCCTCTTAATAATAAGCCGTAGCTTATTAAAGCTCATTTAGGGCTTATTTGTTTAGCTATTTCATAGTTCTTATTTTTCTTAAGTACCTGTTAGTATTTAGGATTTTCCCAGAATTTTTCACATTTTTCCATCAAGTAGATTATTTTAAATCATTTTTCTTAGGATTTAATTTTCGAAAATACATAAAAAATAGAAAAAAGTTTTATAAAAATACAAAATTTTTTTTTTTAGCATTAGATTAAATACTTTTAGGTTTACATTCAGAAAAAACAAGTTTCACACGTTAGATTTTTATTCATTTTAAGCCTTTATTTTTAATTTAAAAATAGATTTTAAATTAAAAAAAGTAAAGAATGTAGTTTCTAGAGTTTTAAGTATACTTTTAGACTTTACTAAGTTTAAAAAATCATTTTTTCTCATCTTAGGACTTACTTGCTATTTTTTAGATGTTTATATTAGAAATTAAATTAGTTATTAATCAAAATAAATTCAAAAATAATCTAAAAAAAAAATTATTTTCTTTGTCTTTTAAAATTTAATTTTTGTCCTATTTTTAGGTTTAAGAAATTTAGTTGCAATTTAAGAAGTTAGTTCTGCCTTATTTGCTTAATCGTCGCGTTTTATTTGCTTCCCGTTAATTGTTTTAAGTTTTTAATTGCTTTTGTGTTCTTATCTTAATTGTCGCTTTTAATTGGTAGTTATAGATAATCAAAAATATATTTTCTCTCATTCAAATCATAATCCAAACTAAAGCGTGGTTTCAATTTCACAAGTCGTTGGGAAAACGACCCGGGAAAGCATACTTCCCGGTTAAGATACGTATTATATTATATTATATATATTTTGAAGAGTTTCCTTTTCACCTTTGTCCTCAAGGGTGAATTGGTAATTTATCATAGTATTATATATATATTTTATTACTATCAAGGCTCAGCGAGTCTATTGCCATGACTCACTGAACCCATCACCTTCTTCTTTGGCTTAGGCTTCATTCACTAAGTACCGCCTCACTTAATGCTAGAGACTTTATTGTAGACTCAGGCTACGCATCTTGAAGGTAACTCACTGAGCGACTATTCACTCAGTGACCTTGAAATGTTAAAGGTTATTTACACTTAGGTTATATTGTATTTAAATCCTAAGTTAAAGATCATTCGGCACTGAATTGGCCCAACAATCTCCCCCTATTTGGATATGAATATAGCATAAGTGTTTATTAGTGTGAGTGAGTACTTACAGCTTCTTCTCACACTAATTTTTGTAAAGCTATCTAGGATACTGAGTTTTTAACACAAAAAGTACTTTCATTGAATGGTTAATGAGGGGGGGCAAGTCCATTATCTATTACAAAAGATAACAAAAGATTACATAAGTACTCAGTCCATTTTGTATCCAAGAGTTTCTAGCTTGACTTTCTTTGACTTGAGCTTTTCTTGGTCAGTGTGTTCAGCAATGAGTTTCCTCAGTTTCATGCTGAATCTTGCATTTTTAGTAGACTTGACCATTGATGCAGCTACTGATTGAGCACAAGAGCTTCCATCCCCACTTTGTTGATGTCACTCAATCTTTGAAATGCTTGATCCCTAAATTCATCAGTGAAGAAAATTCCATACTCAGGCTCTTCAATGACCATGTTGTTGACAAAAAGGACATTTTCAGGGAGAGCTCGATTGCATTCCAATCCAAGGATTCTTCTTACAGGCTCAAGTTCCATTTGATTTCGTTTCCTTCCTGAGGATCAGGATGAGGCGTGTTCAGGGGCTGGAGCAGGAAGAGCAGAATGAATTCCAAGTTCCTCAGGAATTTTCTTTAGTCTTTTATATCTTCGACTTAAAAGAATCATAAAATTCTTTACACTGTGAGCTTTTTTCTTTTTATGAATGATTATCCTCAGTTCATCTAATTTAGATATACAAATGCACCAAAGAGAAAGGGTTCATGGACTTCAACGTTTCTACCATCAGTGCCTCTGTAGACTTTTATAACCACTGGCTTAGTTTTTGGATGGATCTTGATATTAGTGATAGGTTCTGGTTTGAGTCTGCTGCTGACAGTCCACATATAGCTATCATACTTTTGCTTTCTGAGATCAAGAGATTTTATAACTCTCTTAGTATGTTGTCTTTTGAGAACAACATGTTTAGTGTCTTGAGCTTTCTTGAATATTTCACCAGCCTTTGCCCTTTTAATCGCTTTGGGATCAAGTCCTATCTTTTCAGCCTCTTCCTAAATAACTTTGATCACCTTAGGCTTGGTCATTATAAGCAGTCTGGATTCTTCCTCAGCTTTCTTGATTTGTTCCTCTTTATCCCAGTAGTCTTGAATTTCTTGTTCAGTGAGGTAGACTACTTTCCCATTAATCATGAATTCAACTCTAACTTGTTCATCAGGGTCAGGACGAACAATAGATGAGGCTTTAACCAGTTTCTTTGAGGGATCATCATCAGACTTAGTTGCAATCCCTTTTCCTTTATCAATCTTTAGAGTTGCTTGAGAGCTTTTAGGATGAATGATGATTGAGGTAATTGGTTGAGCTTGAGCTGATGGGATTATAGTGGATGGGATTGAAGAGATTAGAATTGACAATCTTGGTCCTTCAGTCTCCCCCTCAGTGTGAGAAGGAGGTTCTTCAGTGGCAGTGGTGTTTGCATTCTCCCCCTCAACATTTGCTTGAATGTCAGTTAAAGCAAGTATTGGAGTGACACTGTCGGAGGGAGCTAAAGAGGGATGACCTTTAAGAGGGACTTTATCTCGAAAGTGTCCTTCCTGAGAGAAGAAATTTCTCGTTTAAGAGCAGTCTGAGAGAGTTCAACTCCAGACATCCGGGAGCCAAGATTCCAAGCCATGTTAGTAGATGACTTCATCCAGGCAGTCGATGCTTCTTCTTGCTTAACAACATGATCTCGAAGATATTTCACAGCAGATAGAAGTGTAGAAAAATCAAATCCCTTTACTAAGGAAAGTGCCTTAGTGACGTTGGAAGAGATTCTTACGAACATCTTAGTGGCTTTATTGATTTTTTGGTTTGTAGCAAGATCATCTTTGACGGCATTAGATATGTCTTTGAGAAGCTGAGTGATGACATTCAGGCCTTTGTATAGATCACTGATGGTAGTGCTAATTATGTTAAGAGAACTCATGGAGGCATCCACAAGTTTGTCAATCTGATCTCTGTGAGTGATGTTCTCATTATAGTATTGATCAACGGAGGCCTTAAGGTCATCATATGAGACTACTGCTTCTTCATGCTGTTCCCTTTGTTCCTCAGTGATCCCCTACTTAGAAGGAAGAGACTCAACATGTGATCACACTTATCTGCGTAGCATACACTATCGTAGTGCGTACAATGTGCGTCTTACTTAGGAGACGAGAAGACTATTGGAGTCTTAAACCTTCACATACTGCCACGAATATACAGACTACAATTCATTCTTCAAAAACATAAACACAAAAAAAAGACACAAACTCCACACACTATCTCTAACACACACTCACTCAGAGTACACTAAGTTTCAGGTCACAGCTAATCTTGCTAGCAGACGTGAGGAACTCACTAAATCCATATATACTATTATCAGAGCACAGATATATGACACCATCATTGAACTCGTTGCTTCCATAACCCTGAAATACACCTCAATCCCTAGTCAGCTCACAGCGCCTGTACCATCTTGCATCACTGTCTATTAATCGAGTCTATCCATCGCTCTACATAGAGGGACGAGTGTATGATCGACTACTGCTCTCAGCTAAAATTCAGCATAACGCTTAAAGTCAGAGAGTTACACTGAGCGTGTCATAGTGATGACCGATAGTAAAATTCACCACTTCAGTAAGAGCAAGATCTCTAATTATGCTGTAATGTATCATCAAGTTACGTAAGACACTGCATTTAGTGTACAACAATGCATCGAATTCTCTCGTATAGCCGACTCACGGAGACACTTCACACACTATGGTACATATACGCACGCATGACACCTGAAGGACATTAGGCAGAACACTATAAGATCTACATCTTATATTAGGGAGTGTCACATATCAGCAAGCGATTGGCGTAGACTTTGCAGGCAGAGGAGTTAAGGGCTGCATATGTTCTCTATACACCACTAGAGTCTATCGATCCGCCAAGTGACAACCTTAAGGATGCGGTGATAGTTTGAGCCGACAAGCCGTCTCTTCAATTTGAAAGGTCTTAGTAGGTATGAGAAGATCATGGTCACCTCTGGATCAATGAGACTAGTTATTTGTTCTTCCTCTAAGCCTCTATGAGATGATAACACTAGTCATCACAGGTTATCCCGATGATGTCTGATCCCTACGACAAATTAAGACAGTTAGAGAGTCGAGCGAAGTGCGCCTACATCGAGTGTGGAAGGAAATCGCGACATTGTACTAGCGGAGTTCAAAGTACTGACTCAGATCTTTCTAGACATTCGTATAAGATCATGCGTGGAGAACAGGTGTGTATCAGATCCCATGAGAGACTCAGCTGTCGAGGATAGTGCTACAAAACGCGCATCTAAATGCTCGATATATCATTTAGTGGCAGTATGTATCTGAGACTACTCTTTGATCTCTTTTTATTAAGAGGTTGTATCTTCTAGTGTATGAGGGCTTAGGCTGTGTTCTATCTTCGTTCTAATTCTTCAGAGAGAGCTGGCTTTCTCTCAGAAGCCCTACTCATGGGCCTCTAGGGTAGGCGATATCTTATTGTGAGTAGTACATTATGTATTGAATGCATCACAGTCTGTGGAGGCTAAGTCAGAGTCTTTTTCATTGAGTCCACTCGCAACATCCATAAATAACAGGAGACGGAGTTGAGAGTCATACTTAAGAGGTGGAGCCTATCCCAGATTACATTTCACACACAACTCATAACTCAGAGTAGCATATGTCAAATCACCATACTGCTTACGAATAACGCTTTGTAAAGATTAGAGGTGAGACCTCTTATGATAAGATAGGAGAGTAAAATCCAAGTCTTTAGTTACTTAAATTTCCTAGGTTGGTGCTGATCACATTAAATAAGGAACATGTATTCCTTATCTAACTATCATCCAACAGTCAAGGGTCCTACTCCTCCTATTTACACTCAACAAATCCCACTAAGCATTTAATGCTCACTCACACAAATTCTATCCCTTCCTAAAATGTCCTTTCATATCCCACCTAACTGTTATCCTAACATCATACCTGAAAAAGTGCATGACAATATAACGGCTAAACAGTAGCCAAAATAGTAGGGATAGTGACAGATGTGGGAAGTGGCATTTAATGTGGAATACCAAACATTTTTCAAAATTTTCAAAATAAATTTTTAAAAATTTAAACTTTTTTAACACCTCACCTATAAAATACCACTTCACAAGAAGTAACACACACAAAATTTTACAAAGCAAGAAATCTACAAAATTCTCTCCTCAACAGCTTAAAACTTGTGTGTATTCTTCATTTTTATTGATAAAACGTTCTTTTTAAACCATTTTTTTGGTCAAGTTAGTACCAGCGATCTAAGATATCAATCTTAGTGACCATCTGTCTTGATAACATATAAAATTTTTCCCGGTAGCGATCTTAGTTGGATTCAACTTTGTGACCATCTGGTTTTTTATATTTGCAATTGTCCTTTCCAAAACAAACTTAAAAATGGCAGCAACCCAAGCAGTTAAATATGCCTCTTAATGTGGTAACATGACTGTGGAATTCGTAAAATTTCAAAGTAACAACTTTGTGGGCAATTTCTCCTACCCACAAAGAAATTTACAAGTTCTTAATGAACTGCCCATTATTCTGAGCTTTTACTATAAAATTCACTTATAGTAGCTATACCAAAACTACCTTGGGGAGTTTTGGTGTACTTTTGTAGTTGAAGACCCGAACCCTTCTGAATATAACTCTAAGGTTCGTCCTCTTAAAGAGTTTATAATTAATTTTACAGTAAAGAATGGAAAGAAGTTATTGGCCCTAGACTTTAAAACCTTTTTGAATCTACTGGTCTTGATTATAACAAAGGCAACTAATGTTGCTCATCCCTCTCTTGAGGTTGTTAAGGCTGAATTAGCCAAGATTACTACTAGTGAGGATCTGGTTCAAAAGAACCCTATTCTAAAAACTACCTTTCTTGTGGCTTAGAGGATTCTGTTTACTTTTGTCGTTTAGGTCCTCAGCATAAACCACTCTTCTACTGAACAATTAAATTCCATTCAAACGTTGATAGCTGATGTGCTGTCGTGTAGGGTCAATTACTTGATTATCAAGTTTTAAATTTATATTTAGCCGACAAACCTAAAACAACACTTTAACGAGCAGTGTACCCGGTCAAGATGGAGTTCGCAGTAAGTAGGGTGTCAAACACTAAGAGTGGAAATTTAATCCTATATTCTATCAGTATTTTAATTAGTTTATTTACTGGTTAAACTTATGCTATGTACGTTGTCTATTGATATAGGGGGTTTTCAGCCTGAGAGACTAGCACAGGTTTGGTGGAAACAAATACCAATTCAATACACAATAAACACAAAAGAGGAAGATATAAGATAGAAATGTCCGGTATAAGCCTCAAATGATAGAAAACTGATATTAGCATATTAAATCCCAGTTCAATGCTGCTTTGTTTGTTTTGTGCATGATTTAAATATCTTGAAGCGGCATATAATTTCTTAAGACTTAGGTGGACATCATCCTAAGACCTAGACATGATGATCCATGTCACAATTAAACACATCAGCATAAAGCATCCTTTAGTTTAATTTTAATCCATCTTAGGAATCAATGATTTGGTGATCTGTTAAAACCATAGCCCCCACGGGAATTTACCACTATTGATTTGACGGTGTTTTATATACTGGTAGTCTACTATTCCAATCTTTATAAGTAAATTAAGAGCATGATTGCTGAAACATAAACGGGCCACCTACCGGTCCAACTAAGCTCATAATTCAAAGATAAAGATAGAACATTATTTGTGATCCTATTGGTCCAGACATATGAAACATGATATGGAGAGCTATCCCGGTATCTAGATTACTTGGTCATATCACTAGACCCAATTAAAACAATCAACGATAAATTAAGAAATCGATTTTAAAACAAACCAAACATTGAACTTTCATTAAGATGGCTAATACCCGAGGGTATTAGCCCACAACCATTGTAATTATACAAGCGTAATCAAACAATTGAAATCGAACGATTAGAGAGTAAGAATTATAGATGTATTCTATGGATTCGTGATCAATGCTTGACCTTGGTGGCTGATCTTCTCTTCTAAAATTCTTCTTTAGTGAGTATGGTATAAAGAATATGATATTGCACACCTAAATAACTCGTTTTGAGTCTTCTATTATAGTTGTTAAAAAATTACTTGGATACGCCGTATCCAGCAAGTCGATATGGCGTATTGGGTGGATACGGGCGTATGTAGTCAGAGTGAATACGTCCGTAGTGGGAATTGGTCAAAAAGCCCGGTTTGCTTGTGAAAAGTCTTGGCGCGATTGCCGTATCTTTTAGGGGGAGGGTGGATACGGCGTATTGGTGAAATTTCAGCAATCTTCAAATATCTTCGTTTTAGCTCTAATTTATGCGCCTTTTAGCTCGTCTTCACAAAACACTCCTGAATCTACTGCATTTAATCACGTTAAGCAATTACGTACCAATTAATTGCAATAATTATATAAAAGTGGGCAAATCAGATGGGATAAATGATATAATAAAGTGACGTTATTTGTGTCAATCAATATCCCCCCTCTGAATCCTATTGTTCGTAAGTAGACTTTAGAAAATGTTTTGGATTTGTGAAAATGTGTCCTTTACCGAAGTTGAGATTTTCCCGTTTAAGGCTATCTTTTTGTCCTAATCACCTGTACATTAACAAGCTCCTCGCGGAAATATGAAAATGAAAACACTCAAATCACTCGACTAATCTAGGTGGCAACATTTAAGTAGTACGCTTAATTGCTCGGTGTGATTTGCTCGATATTGCTGGGCAAGGATACACATTTCCACCGCTAAAGCTAAGGAAAAACAAGTCAAAAGCTAAATTGGGTTAAGAAGGCTTACGGTTTGATCAATTCATTGGTGTTTCAACCATAAGTACCACACCAACAAGGCAGTTGTATCGTACATACATAGCCGTAATGACGGAATAGACATATACAATCCAAACACATCCCTGTTCGTGTTTAACCAGCGGTTAGGATGAAGAATGATATAGGGTAGGGAGCTTCTAACTTTTACCGAAAGTCATCATCCAACAAGGCAGCTGAGACATGCATACATGGCCGTAAGGACGGAATAGACATGCATGCTCGAACAAGTCCTCGTTCGAGTAGACACTAAGTTTATTTGCTAGTAAAGGATGTATAATAGGTTTAAATAAAATACACATAACAAATAGATTAAGCTAACAAATAGGTAACGGTGCTAGTAACTTTCTCCGGACCGTTCCATGGACAAAGACTCGAACTACTTCCTTACATCCCACTTTTACATACTTTTACATAAGTGGTGATATCGGCCACTTTTTACAATACTTTACATCGTTGATTTTTGTACGTATCAACGAATAATCGATCCTTCCAAGCGATTCCTTTGGTATAAACTTCTTTTGAACCGACTATTTTTTCTTCCATTTTCTTAAACAATACATCATAAATCTAGGTTTGGTTTCACCGTCTTCATATCATTATTCTCTGGTTAATCTTTTTCCTTGTAAACTTTTCTTTGGACATGATTCCATAAATTGCGAAGTAGCAAAATCTTAACAGCTACCTATTTTTTCCTTGGCATTGTGCAGTTTCCCGACCCAATAAGAGTAGGAAATTTCACTTTGACACTAGGAAATACAAAGACTTCTTACAAGACCCCCCCCCCCCCCCCCCCCCCCCCCCCCCCCCCTGAAAGCAACTAGCAACATTGGTAAAATAGGCTTAATCTACACGGTAGGCTAAGGTGCAAAGGTGTAACGAAACATATAATATGGTGTAGAAAAAGAAAAGAATGGCTCAACAGGTTGTTCTAGGGGATTTTACTCTAAAAATGAGAGTAATCAAGGGTTACACGGGAGTTAACTAACCAGTGTGGATAGTTAATTTTATGACATGTAGGCTATTTGGTTAAATCCTAGAAATTTATCAGTTGAACATGTTCTTCCATCTAAATCCATAGTACTAATCATGGCGGTCTCGAGTGATATACCAGGCCAAGTTCTAAAGTCCACTACATCACCGACACACTCATAATTTTGTGGAATTTTAGTAGACAGTTGGAAACGGAATAGGCTTAATTCTCACAATATGTATCAAGGGTTATAGTGCGCTAGGTAATGTAACTAGTGATTTTTACAAAAGTCATGCTGAATTTTTTTAAATTTTGACCGTTTTTAAGCACTTTGCATGTTATTTTGTAAAAAAGAAGACAAGTACATTCTAATTCTCCATCCCCCCACTTAAATTATACAACGTCCTTGTTGTATAGATAAAACAATAAATAATAAGGAAGAGATAATTAGAACGAATAAAACTCCGGATGTTTTGCTCGTGTATTTCTCTATGTGAGTCCTTGAGCAAAAAGTGTGTTGTTTTAGGGCTTCAGCTTGCCAGGATAAGTTTCAACACAGTATTTTTCTGATATACCATTTCATTAGTTGCAAGGTCCTGTATAAAAGATTAGAAGACAAGTGCAAATTCTATCTCGCTACAATGGTACAAGAAAACAATTAAACACACAACTGTACAGGGATCAATACGCCGTATCCCAAACCCTAGGATACGCCGTATTGTTCTTGTAGAAACAATTACTAGAAATTAAATATTAAGTTTTAAAAAACTGATAACGTCCAAGCAGCTCAATAAGCCGTATCCAGAGGGGTTCGATACGCCGTATTAAGTGTCTGGGAAGACAGACTCATGCAACAAATAATTTAAAATGCGACAAATAATTAAAATAACTGGGTTGTATCTCGGGAAGCACTTTTGTTTCAGCTGGTCTTTAAGTTCGACCTTTTTCTCCTTTCTCTTTTCACTTGTATGGTTTTGAGATTTAAAACATGTAATCGATCAATGATTCGTGCTGCTGAACTTACTACCTGTCTTAATTCTATCACACACAAATAAACCAATCATCATATAATATACATAAAAAAGAATTTGGTAATCACAGTGGCATAAGTGTAATATATAGTATAGATCAACAAAAGATAACAATATAAAGGGAAAGAGATCAAGGGTCGGGTTGAGCATCGGTATAAAGGGTTGCGGAGGTGCTAGCATCGCCTGTCCTCGGTTTGACACGCCTCTGAAAGGACAACCGTGAGCTACCTACGAGTGTTCTATCAAATGACTGATAAGTCTGGCTGCTGGCATCCATAAGTTGTGTCATGCAGGTGATTAGCTAGGTAGAGACTCTAGACTGCTCCGTGGTAAAGCTCTCGACAACTCCTCGCAAGCCTATGACATCACGCCGTAAGTCGTGCACCTCCTACTTGACTCTCTCTATCCTTTGTGACATAGTCTAGTGCTGGGGAGCTGGTGGAGGTGGTGGAAGTGCCGGTGCTGGTGCTGGTACCAGAATCTCTTGAGTATCCTCCTCGGCTGCCGGACCAGCCTCATCTGCCTTATGGGCACCAGCCATAGCAGCCTGCTACCTCTCTGGTCCCTGGGCTACCCAAGCCCACCGTACCTCATGCAAAGGTTGAGCCTCCCAAGCTCATGTAAATTAATCAACAGGAGCTCTCGGGTGACTACCTGCAACCCTCTCAATCCCTCGTCACTAAGCAACCTAAAATGCATAGCCAAACACTTAATAAAGTGCCCTCTTAACAGCCTAGACCTACTCTTCCCCCCCTTCGCATGCCTAAATAGATATTGTGCTAATAGATGTGGAACGTTAGTAGTCCCACGGTCCATGCTGCGGAGGTAGAAGAGATCAACACACCAGTCACCTTCTCAGGTGCCTGCACCCTACCAGAAATACTATAAGCAATCATCCTATGGCATAATCTCCTCATAGGGTCTCGAATAAGAACATTAGAAGGGGCGGGGAACAAGACGTCTCAGTCCGAAGAGATCTCAATCCAATAATCCCTAAGGTCCCCCTTGTCAGGGATTAATCTATCACTGCCATCCCAGTAGGCTCCAAACCCAGCCTCTGCCATCTCCTGCTCCATGTGTAACCCTAACGCCAAAATAAACTATCTTCACATCATCTTCCTCCTAACACCTCCCAACTAAAAATGTAGCGTATCCATAACATCCAATCCTATCTTTGTATTGCTCATCCTACAAGTATTGAGAAACTCTAGAATAAACTCTCGGACCAAAGGTGCTTGGATCCCAAATAGTCTCCTCCAAGCATGACTCATGAACACCTGTTGCCCCTCTCCAGAATACACCATCCTCAATCTCACACCTAAATCTTGCCTCATCTTAGGGGCTAGACCCTCAAAATCCAATACATGAACCCGGTTAACCGGTCTACTCCATATCGTCTTAAGCCTCTGCTCGTAACTACGCCTAAACTCCTCAGTGTACTCTTGAATCTGGTATCTGAGCCATTGGTGTATCTGATCAGCAGCTGGTAATGGTGCCATATCTGAAAATTAACTAAATCAGTAAGCATTCTGTGTGAGGTATAATACGACGTATTCATAAAAGGATACGCCATATGTAAGGGTGCCATATCCTGAATTTTACCCATTATACCTCAATCTTATTATCTACGTATTGTTTTACTGAGTTCTAGCATCTAAAAGGAGGGGAGAAACATATACTAGTAATAGAAACCCTAGATTAAGAATCTAAACCCTAACCCAAATTCATAATTGAAAAAGAAATAAGGGAATAGATTGAATCATTACTGTTTGATTAGTATGCAAGAGATGTACAAAAACACGGGTGATTTTTGAAATCAAAGTGCGTGGTGAATTTTTTTTGATTGTGAGTAAAAAGTATGTATGAAACGATCCGACATATTTAGCTGGGTTTTTATACCCACGCTCGATACGCCGTATGGGGATTTGTCTTGATATGGCGTATCAGACATTAAACTGATACGTTGTATAGGTGTACCTATATACGCCGTATGGAGACCAATTTTTAAAGTTTTAACAAAGAAGAACGTACCTTGGCCTCCGCAACATTTGTATGAGAACCATCCTTGTAATACCGCTTAGGGTCGAACGGAATGCCAAACGGCACATATAAATTTATAATAAGAAAGAATAGCATTCCGTTTACGTAATATTCCAAGATCATGATGTTCACTTCTATGACAAAACTTCCTGTTTCAAAAGTTCTAATGGTTTTATCATGACTTGTTTTAGAAAGCCTATTTTCCCATGTGTTATTTCATTATCCTCTGACGACTGTGTTATACCGATATCGTTATCATTATTGTCTTTTTCTGATTTTGAATCATCTGGATAAATGATGTTGAATAGATCATTGAAGCGCGAAACAATCTTTTCCTCATATTTAGACAATGATGCTTCATAATTATATTAAATTTATCGATACGTTTGGAACTTACAAGAGGGTTAATTTCAAGATCTGATTTAGACGTTAAGCCATCGTTATAAATAATGGATAGAAATTCATTTTCGAAATCTTTGAAGTAGTCTAAATCATCAAGATAATCAACGTAGTGTTGGGTGACGATGGCATATTATCATTTTCTGAATCTGTTTTCAAATCATTGACAAAACTTATTTTATTTGAAAATGAATTTTCATCAAAAATTACCATGTAATCTTCATCGTCGAATTCTTCTAATGAAATTATAAAGTCTACCTTGTTTTCATTAGGAGGACATACTGTGGGTTCAGACGAGATTGTTGTTAATGTATTATCAAAGACTATGGACGGGAATTTAGTTTCAAAGTTAATGGAACAGTCGTCCTCATCTTCATAGTTTCAACTTTCCGAACATGGCAGTTTTCCTATTAAACGTTTGACAGTGTCTTCGAGCTTTTTCTTTCGTGTCTGGTGTATTACTCATGGTTGATGGTCATCCATTTTTTTCCTGTAGTCAACTTGCAATAGAGAAAAAAGGTAAAATGGACTAAAACGCCGTATTCAATGAATTGAATACGTCGTATTGAGTAATGCGAATAAACAAACAATTAAAGGCGGGAATTTAAACAAACAATTTAAACACACATTACGAATAAATACAAACAGAATTTAAATAATTAGATTACACTAAATTAAATTAATTAAAGGTTAGAAATACTGATAAGAATAAGGTTTAATAATTTCACTCCCCGGCAAAGGCGCCAAAAACCTGATGTGTTGTCATGTAGGGTCAATTATTTGATTATCAAGTTTTAAATTTATATTTAGCCGACAAACCTAAAACAACACTTTAACGAGCAGTGTACCCGATCAAGAGGAGTTCGCGGTAAGTAGGGTGTCGAACACTAAGAGTGGAAATTTAATCCTATATTCTATTAGTATTTGAATTAGTTTATTTACTATAGAATATAAGTATTCTTTAACAACAAGAACTAGAGAGAGAAAGTGGGAAGGAAGGAAGTATATCTAGTGAGAGAAACTAAGAGAAGAGAAATGCATTAACTATGTGAATTACAACCAACCAACCACCTCTCTAAGGCATGAAGAGGTGTTTATATACTTACAATAGATCATGGGCTTGGGCCTTCATGGGTTTATCCATAGGCTTTTAGCTAACTAACTATTTAAGTTTCCAAAAATTACTTAACAAGCTAACGACTGTTATATAATGAAAGTTTAGGTTTGAGCTTGTTCTTTTATCTTGAATGTGAAAATCTGATCTTGAGCACCTTGAGACCATCAACCAAGCATAATCTCATTTTGCCATCTTGTAAACTTTGCCATCTTGTGAACTTGTGACTTCTGGACTGACATGCTTAAACCTTTCCTGATTTGTTAACTTGAAAAGCTTTAAAGTTGCATCTTTCTTGAAATTCTTTAACTTTAACAATTTATCACTTCGAGAAAGACGTTCTGTATTCGAGTGACGGAAACTTCTTTGAAATTATTTGACTTTAATACTTCGTCACTTCAAGAAAGACGTACGATATCAGAGTAGCGGAAGTATTGAAATATGTACTTAAGGTTTCATGATGTCTTTATGTTTGTCGGTTGGGTATGAGCATGTGGCTATGAATCGTGACTCGTCGGGAATCAGCTGCACCAACTGTCGTGAGTACCTGCGGGTTTAGGTTAGTGATAATCAATAGATATGGACGAGAGTATCTTTGTCACTTTGTCGAATACGGTTGCAATAACCACGGTTCCCCATTGATCAGTATAAATACTGCCTGTGATCAGGTAGAATTCTAAAGAATTTCCTTAACAGGGTTTCACAGCTGCACTAGCCGTTCTTATTACCAGAGCGTCTCAAAGCAGACAACACGGGTTGAGTAAACCAGCAAGATGAGGTCTTACTGATTGAATAGAAAAATCGATTTAAAAATCAATCGACATCTCACTTGATAAAGTGGTTTTGTAACACATCGAGAGTGTTAATCATTTCAGAATTCACCATTAATCGTCAATTCATAACCTAGAACAAGTTTCATTCTTATATAATTGCACCATTGTTTCTTTCCAGTTGTTACAAGTTTGATTCAATTGGAATCGCACAAGTTACCTACCATGAGCTTGTTTGGTGTTGGCTCAAGCAGGATTTCCATCTTCACTATGAATTATATCACTCAGATGTTCTGGCAAAATCACAAGGATAATACGTAGGACTCTTAATGTATATCTTGTTTTTTACATTTTGTGACTAAGCAAGCATAATTTGACATGTGTCTTAATGAGATTTTTGGAAGATCTCTTTTGGCTCTAGACTCAATGGTGCACTTTGTTTTTAGTGATCGGAGGCTAGAGCAGACTGCCACCTTTTCAATACCAACTAACTTGGAGTGAGAAAGTTGATAGAAATGCATGTAATCTCCATGAGAAATGAAACAAGAGTCTGTTGAGAGACCTTGAGTGGGTAGGGAGGGTTGTGCTTAGCGTCACTAGGTCTATGACAGTCTTCAATGTCAGACAACACCTTAGTGTTTCTGATAGTTTATGTATTGACCCGGTTTCTGCCTAAGTGTATGGAGGGCTTCTTTCTTTTCACCCTTTATCCTTACAATTATTTTCAATTCTTTAACCCCTTTAGTGCTTACCGAGACTTCATAACTAGTACCTTGTTGGGTTTGTTCAAGTACTAGCTCCATCTCAGTCGGCACTTTTCCCGATTCTTACTTTTTCTCCTTTGACTTCTAGACTATCTAGTGGATATCCCTGGGTAGATACATCCTGTTGAGAATTAAAGATTCCTTGATGCTGTTTGAATAAATTAAACAAGAGGGACTAAATCCACATAATGAAGATTCTACAAATAATGGAAGATTGTAGAAGATATGGTCAAAGATATGAAGATTAGGATTGATATCCAAATGATTTAGTTTCCTT
>BQNB010091469.1:0-26871 GCA_026074375.1 Tanacetum coccineum
CCCAAAAGCTATACAAAGTTACACACTCAAAACCCTAAAATTGGTTTTGTATATATAGGAAAAACGACACGGCGGCGTCGCTTTAAAGCCATGACGCCGTCGCCACATCGATGGTTCTAGATCCACTTTAAGGCGGCTACGCTCTAACACCGTCACAAAATCCTTAACACCGTCACTTTGAAAATCACAACGTTGTTGCTTTATACTGGCGATGCCGTCTCCACGCTCTGTATGCGTGGTTCTTCAAGATACTTGGTGTATAGTCGTAGTCTTGTCTGTTTCTTCTCAAAATGAGCCTAAGTCATGTGTATTTCCTCCAAATGCCATCCAAGTAATAAAAACCTGAAAACAAACGATTAAGCACATAATCTATGCATATTTGAATGATTTAGGGGGTTAAATGACCCTGAAATAGTGTATAAAATGACACCTCATCAATTGCACTTTGGCATAATAAAGGGCTTGAAGAATGATTTACACAAATGGCTTTTTTAACTAGACAAGAGCAATATTGGGGCTATTTAACCTACTCTTTAAAATGCAGTTTTACAATGCAACCTTCTATAACCTCGTAATTAAAAGCACGGAAAGCATATACTAGCACCTCACATAAGTGTTTGGATTCTCTCTTTCTCTCAGGTGTATAATGAATTATAACAACTATGGGAAACGGAAAATTAACACTCATTACCTGTCATAAGCAATAATAAATTACCAAAGGCTTGGTAAAGGATCAATACCCCATTGCCTAGGCGTTAGTACTAGTCCATTACTATCAAAAGGGCTTTAAGGGTTGTGAGGTGTAGGTGTATGATAACATAAATGGAAACAAAAACGTAAACGGACGGGATACATTTGGGGAGTGACTTTTTGGGTAAATTTGGGGTGAGAGGGTTAGCTAATTATTTATAAGAATACACGTTGATTGGGTTGCTAAGCCAAAGACTCAAATAAAGATATACAAACTCTACAAAACTCTACACCAATCTCTTTATTTTTCTTTTCTTGACTCTTATATAAACAAAATACTAAGCAATATGGCAGCCCTACAACTTTTTCACTTTTATATATATAATTTTTGTTACACTTTTGCCACTGCCATTACTTAACATATAATACAACACGGGGGTTATAGATACACCCCTACACTTTAACATTTACATCTCGATAATTACAATTAACTAAATGATCCGATTTGAGGTGTAAATCGATAACACATGGAGCTTATTGAGCTTTATTGGGGGTAATAAATTACTTCTTCCCCAATTCTTCATAAGATAAATACTACCATGAATCCCAATCGTCCCAAATTTCACTTGCGAAATTCGGACCCACAACATCCTGCAGCTCATGGAGTTTCACATCAGTATTGCAAATGAACGAATAAGTGGTGGAACGTGTGGAACCACATAATGGATCACTCCAGTTCGGCACGACGCCGCTTGTGATGTAGCCGAGTTGGGTCTCCTATGCCGCAGCTATGCCCTGCTTGTTCCCCCACATGGTGGAGGGGGTTTCCGTAGTGCGTCAGTTAGCACCGGCGAAGTGGTGGACGGTTGAGCAAACTCAAGCGAAACCACCCGAGATCCGTTTGAACTAAACATAAGGACAGCGAGGGAGAAGGTTGTGAAGGTGGGCCTTCGTTTTCCACACCCCTGTTTTGATAGCCCGCGCCTGAGGTGATGTAAATTGTGGTTACCATCCATAAATATCTTGGATCCATCCTTTATTCCAGTTCATTATGGAGCTGAGGATCAGGCGCGTAGCCTCGGGTTCGTTTATGTGTTATTTATGGCCACGGGTGGGGGGGGTCCTACGTTTTTTTTTATGCCAATGTTTGGTGACGTGGGAGAAATCACACTTAATTAGTGTTCCTGAGATGGGTGGAGGGAGTATGTACTTGCTTTATCTTTTGTTATTCGATTTCTGAGGGTTTAGCACCGACTTCAGGCAAAATAAAAAAGCAGCTATAAAAGCATTTAACAAGTGATAAGGACTTCGGGCAACCATGTAACGTCAAATAATTCACTTGTGTTTATAACATAAAGTACTAAAAAGCGAGTACATACAAGGTTAGGCTAAGGCATTTGGGGTGAACAATTTTCAAGGGTGACAAAGCTCTTCACTAATATTACTGTTTAAACCAAACATTACGAGAACCGTGAAAAGGATAGGCTCGGAGGGTTGTACTAGGGGTATCCTACACTAAAAATGAGTGTATGGTAAGGGTGTGGGATAGTTATATGATTCGGGTGACCTTCATAAACAATTAACAGATTTTAAATATGGGTTAATCAGAAGTGCCACTTATCTAGCAAATCTTAGTTCTCACTATGCGGTCTCATGATGCATCACAAAAACAAGTCCTATAAATTAATACACTACCGATACACTCATGAAAATTATAAACTGATACAATCTCCAGAAAAAGGCGACAAAGACCATACATACACATCCGTAACGATGAAATAGACACATATGACTGCATTCGACCTTAACTCGAACAAGCTAAAGGTAAAATTATCTTGGGTATCAATGATGGATTTCATGAATCCTAGATCCTAGAAGGCAAACCACAATATTATTTTGAGTGGAATTTTGAGGTTTTTGTGCTAGTCATATAAATTCCTATCCATGAGAGACGCTAATAATAATACACGGTTTTTTATGTTGGGTATGGTGTAATAATTTTTTTAAAATTTTGGTAAAATACGCGTTTATGCTATGTTTTGACATATTGCCCATCATTTTAAGGACAAAGCAAATGATAATTGAAGGAATATTTTTTAAGGCTTATTTCCCCCTACACTTAAGTTGAACATTGACCCTAATGTTCTATAGAAGTACCTGTAAAACGAATAAAGAGAAAAGAAAATAAGTAAAAGAAACTAAGCACTATCCCCCTGGATTGCTCAATAATAGAAAAGAAACATTGATATCTGGTTAAATCGTCCTCCAATAATCGTCCAAGAAACTTGCTAAGAACTTCAAGCTTCTTCTCATCAAAGATAACAGTAAATCAAAACTACACCTGGCGAAAAATCGTCGGGATTAAGATATAACAACGAACTTTAGGGTTTGACCTTTAAAAGCAGAAAGAAGATGAAGTAATGATGTAATCATAGATTTATGCAATTTTTTTATAAAATAATTACGAAATTAAAATGTTGTACAAATTATTTTTTCGAAATACATGAAAAAAAATTAAATTTTCCATGTAGCATCTAAGGCTCACGCGCCGTCAGGATAAATCTTGAACGGGGCGTCAATCAGCGACAGTGAAAATTTTCTATTTCGTTTTATTTGAAAAATTCATGCCCTACCCGATTATTATAAGTTATTTCATATATGAATTGCTGCAGAACCTGAGATTAGTCATTACAATCATAAACTCTAAACTAACGTGAATTAACCTAAACAATTTATTTAATATGTTTGAATTGGTTCTTAAAAACCGGATATATCCCCCTACACTTATTTTATGCAAATTACCTTTGATTGCAAATAAGACGAAGTTATAAACAAATGTTGCTTTGTCACACTTGTGATGATCTGTGTAAGTATTTCCTAAGTCATGAACGAATTACATGAACCCGCCGTCTATTTAATATTCCGTTAAGGCAATGCATAAGTAAGGTACTATGAAGACTATTACAAGGCCCCTAAGAGTATATTAATTGCAATTGAATATCTTAAGAGGGATCAACCATATTAGGGGTAAGGTAGTATGAAGACTGTTACTGATGGTATCCTTTTTACACACTCGCGTTTCACTAGACGTCTATGCCAATTTAATATCTTATGGCTAGTTTTCTAAAGCCTAACGCGCACATCCATCACAAGAAGCAACATTAAAATGATCTACGATCTAAGTTTCATACAATTATAAGTAAATACAAAGGAGAGTTTAGCCTAGCATGTTATAAAGAAAGCAAGAACATAAATCAATTAAACAACACATAGACATGTTGAATGATTAAAGATAAACAATCTTACTTGATTAAAACATGGATTAAGGTCAGTTACAATAGGGTTTTGAGGCCCTAAAGATGACATAAAATCTGCTAGAATGATTAGGGTTCGTCTCCCAAAAGTTATACAAAGTTACACACTAAAAACCCTAAAATCGGTTTTTGTATATATAGGAAAAACGACGAGACGGTGTCGCTTTGAAGCCATGATGTCGTCTCCACGTCAATGATTCTAGATCCACTTTAAGGCGGCTACGTTCTGACGCAATCACAAAATCCTCGACGGCGTCACTTTGAAAATCACGACGCCGTCGCTTTATACTTGCGATGTCGTCTCCACTCTCTGTATGCGTGGTTCTTCAAGATACTTGGTGTAGAGTCGTAGTCTTGTCCGTTTCTTCTCCAAATGAGCCCAAGTCACGTGTATTTCCTCCAAATGTCATCTAAGTGCTAAAAACCTAAAAATAAATGATTAAGCTCATAATCTGGACATATTTGCATGATGTAGGGGGTTAAATGACCCTAAAATAATGTATAAAATGACACCTCATCATAAAACAAAAGAAGTTACTTTGGTTTTAGGCTTGTGACCTATTAGTTCTTTGGTTAAGGTTTTCTATGAGATTTTCTAATGGATGGTTCTTAGATTCCTTAATATTGACTGTTTCGTCAATTTTTAAAGTTTTATCCTCAATGTCATTCTCTAAGTTTTTTTCGATAACCTTAATTTCTTCTACTTCATCTAAGTCATCATCCACCAAGGGTGATGTCTTAGAGGGTGAAGAAATTTCATTGAATGTCACGTTGAGTGATTCTTCGATTTTCATGATGTAGGCTTTGCTATTTTGGGAGTAACCTAAAAAGACACCTTCGTATGACTTTGGGTCAAACTTAGTGATGTAGTCTTTGGTGTTTAGGATGAAGCACTTGCTTCCAAACACTCTAAAGTAATCAAGAGTAGGTTTCCTACCCCTCAAGAGTTCATAAGGTGTTTTGCATAAGATGGCTCTAATTAGGATTCGGTTGAGGATATATGTTGAAGTATCTACAACGTTATACAAAAAATTTTGTGGTAACGATTGTTCATTCAACATGGTTCTATTCATTTCTTGTAGTGTCCTATTTTTTCTTTCTACCATGCCATTTGTTATGGTTGTTGCGTGGTAGGACGAGAGTTTAAGTGTATTCAGTTGGCATTACAAAACTCTCCAAATTGCACTTCATTATCAATTTCTCTACCGTGGTCCGTCCTAATTGACACTATTGAACAACCTAACTAATTTTGTATTTTCCTACTAAAGATTTCAAATTGCTCGAATGCCTCGGTTTTATTCTTAAGAAATCTTGTCCAAGTATACCTAAAGTAGTCATCTACTATGACTAAGGTATGGAGGTTTCCTCTGTAACTCTGTACGGTGGATGGACTAAAGAGATCCATATGAAGGGGTTCTAAGCATCTAGTCGTTGAGACTATATTCTTAGCTTTGTGACTAGCGTGAGCTTGTTTTCCAATTTTGCAAGCATCACAGAAGTGTTGATCAAACTTAAGCTTAGGTAAGTTTCTAACTAATTCCTTAGATGCAAACGATTGAATGAGACGCATATTAGCATGACCTAATCTCATATGCCACAACGTAGAGTTTTCATCAATCGTTGCAAGAGAAATATTGTCTTTTGGCTTATTTCCTAATTTCATCACGTATAAGCCTTTCTTCCTAATACCTCTACCTATAACCTTACCGTCCTTAGTGATTTCACTATCATGTTCAGAAAAAGTTACTCTACACTTATTATCACATATTTGTCCTACACTTAGCAAGTTAAATCTTAAGTTATCTACATGTTCTACATTATCTATTTTGAGGGAGTAATTCAAAATCGTACCTTTGTCAATGATGTTACCATGAAGATTACTACCAAAAATGACATTACCTCCATCGTATGCCTTGTAGGTTAAAAAGAGCTTTCGGTTACCCGTCATGTGTTTAGAACATCCGCTATCCTTAATCCACTCATCGGGTTCCAAGTCGACTCCAAGGCATATCTTATTTGATGCTTGAGCTACGAGACACGTATCATATTTATCCTTCTCATCATCTTCTTCACCGCTATCACTTCAAGAACCTCCTACGAATGCTCTTTGGTTCTTGTCTTTCGGTGGTTTTAAACATTCTCCAATAATATGATTTGGATCACCGCATCTAAAACATTTTCTAACTTTTACCATTCCTGTCATCTCGGCTTCTTTGGAACGTCTTTTTGTCGTTCTATGGTTGTCTCACGAATTTACCTCTTCCCTTGAAGAACTTCTTGAAGTCTCTAACAGCCATGGCGTATTCTTCGTCTTTACTTCTAGAACTCAAACACTCCTCATCACTAGATTCTTTCTTAGCCTTTAAAGCAAGAAATTTTCTTGCTCCCTTAGCTTTGACTATTTTGGAATCTTTCTTGATGATCATCTCGTGAACTTTGAGGTTCCCGAAGAGTTCATCAAGTGACCATGATGTTAAGTCTTTCGACTCTTCAATCACCGTGACCTTTGCTCTTCATTTTGGATGTAGAGCCCTACGAAACTTCCTAACATAATTCTTGCTAGAATAACCTTCATCAAGAGCTTTTAGACTAGTAATAATAGTATTAAACCTAGCAAAAGCACTATCTATAGATTCATCTTCAGAAATGATGAATTGTTCATATTGTTGTACCAAAAGGTCAATCTTGTTATCTTTGACTTGGCTATTACCTTGATGGGTGATTAACAAAGTTTTCCAAATTTCTTTTACCTTATTACACATGAAAATTCTTTCATATTATTTTCTTGGCAAAGCATTGTAAATAACCATTTTGGTTTTGTTATTTTTCGCAAGCCTCTTTTTAAGATCATCACTTTGTTTTTCAAAAGGGATAATCTCATCTAATTTGGTTTTTGGATTTTTTTCAATAGGTTAGAAATCACCGTTAGTAATAACATGCTAAAGATCAAGATCTTTTGATTTAACATATGTTTTGAATCTATTTTTCTAATAAATAAAACTATCACTTTCAAAGATTGGTGATCTTTGTATGGATTGCCCTTCTAGATATTTGTCTGAATCCATAGATTGATCCAAGCTTTAAAATACAGTATATTTTAAAAATCTTGAGTGACCTCGGCTTCTAATACCAATTATAGAAACTAGAAGGGGGGTTGAATAATTTACCGATTAATTAGCATTTTATAATTTTACTTCTAAAATTTGTTAGATCCAAGTATATGTTCAACCAACCAACAATATGAACCAACAATGTATGTATCTACGAGTATAACAATACAAACAACAAATGAAAAACACAAACAATATAAAAAGATAAGGTAAAGAACGATCAAACCAAGACACCAAGATTTATAGTGGTTCGGCTACAAAGCTTCTCTTTGCCCTATTTCACCCCCTGAGTATATTCGAGTATACGTCGCTAATGTTATTTTCCGACACTAAGCTAAATTTTGAGTCCTAATCTTAGCTAGAACCAATCTACCACTCCACAAAACACTATTAATCACAAGAATCTCCACTATCGGATTTATACACTATCCGATTTAGACAATCATACAAGATAATCAAAATAGAGATTTGATTCTTAGAAGAAGAGAGGAGAAATCACTAATCTATAACACTTTGTTCTTAGACAATATAGTGATTCTTCTCATGCACATGAAAGAAAGGAAAAAGATGAGAGTGAAATCATTGAAACAAGAATTAAGGGCGGCGCTTGGTTCAAATGGGTCAATAGAAAATGGGAAAGGTAATAAGAATACTATGGAATGCAATAAGTATTATATAATCATTGATGTTGCTTGGCTTATACTACAAATACATAAATGTCACATGTCTTTGTTTAAAACAAAATTTCAATTATTTATATCGAAAGTAGATTTTTTTATTTCATTTTGACATAAAACAGAAAAATCTAAATTTAAATAAATATAAAAGTGTGCTTTTATATTTATCATTATCGCATAGTAAATCTATGTGAACCATAAAAAATTATCAAATATTGTTTAATAATGGGTATGTACATATATTTTACGAGTAGTATAGAAAAACGCACAGAAAAATTGAATTGTATATCTTCAAAGAATATAGCACCGTGGATAAAAAAAAGCAATATTAATAATCACACTAGTAATAAACTAATAAATGTGAGTTTTAATAGGTAAAAAATAAATTAAGAAAAAAATATAAAAGTGCCGAAAGAAAGGGAGGTCATGGAGGCAGTTAAATGGGTAATCAATACCATACCCTCCATTTAGTTGAGTAATGGCTAATTACCTACTTTTAAGTAATGCTCTATTCCATTATAGCAAACGAACCATAATTTAATGATTATCTTTGTCATTCCTCACCCTTTACTACACCCAACCAAACATGCCCTAAACAATGTTAGTGATCAAGAGATTTAGTGAGAGAAAGAAGGTTTTAAAGAGAGAAAGATAACTAAAAAATTCATACAAAGAGGTGTGTTTTTCTGCTGAGAATAGTGCAGTATTTATAGCCAAGAAATCTCAACGTCTCCTGGTGGCGGTCTCGGCGGTCCCAGATATATCTGGGGGCCGCCCAACCTATCAGGGGGCCGCCACTAGACTGACGCTCTCATTTTTGTCTTTTAGTGGGGAAGGTTATATCTGGTGTAAAAGCTTTTATTTTGGGGAGAAAACTAGATTTGAATTTTTATATTTAAATAAAACATTTCTTTTATTAATAAAATATTTTTATTTTTGTAAAAATGCTTTTGTTGAAATGTAATGTGTTAAGAAAAAATATTTACTTGACACTAATCATGTTTAATGATTTGTTTGTACATACCTTAAGTGATTTGCGTCAAAATGGAAGTTTACGATTAAAAACATGTAAACATTTATTTTTATCGTAAACGTTTTTACATTTTGTCATCTTCAAAACATAGAGAGGTCGAAAAATATAAATAACATTTTTATACATAATATTGTATTAAACATGGTGAAAAAATGTCAAATTTTTATGAAAAATCAGATGTGTCCCGGTTAAATACAGCAAATCAATCTAGGATCGATGACATTTGCTAGCGCATTTTATAGTCCATTTCACTAAATTATGTAAGGATCGAGCCTATTTCATAATAGCCTACATCTTTTATGCTTGATTTTTGCTATAAGTATGCGGTGATTATATTTATTCAATGAACGTTATGTGTTTAAATGTGAAACTCATTACAGATTCCGCAGTGGAGATCACATCGTTGGTAATAATGTAAAAGTGTTACGATATGTGATAAAGAGCACCTATAGGAAAAAAACCAAATGACCTTTCGTTTACATCTAAGTGATAATTTAAGTAGCCACGATCGTTTAGTATAAACCACTCATATGGACCCATTTGTTAGCACTCATTTTTAGTGCTAGATACCCTTAGAACACCCTACGAGCTAATCTTTTCGTTTGGTTACATCCACTAAAAAAGAAAAAAATATTTAACTTGAAACCTTAGCTTAACCCCTTGTCTAAGTCTAAATGGTTGGTTGCTAGTTGCTTGGTATGTAGGATTGTTTTTTATGATTGATAGTTATGCCACACTTCGCCATTTGTATGTGCCATTCTAACAAAGACGGAGACTACAGCTTCTTATTTGTATTTTTGTGGTGTATATTTATGCGAAGTGTGGGGGAGATGTGAGGAAAAAAATATGAAAAAATATAAAAAAGAATAAGTCATCGAAAGAAAAAAAATGATGACAATTATAGCCAATGTGCTATATATTTATGAAGATGAAGGAATATGAAGTATGTTGAGACATCGATTAGCCAATGTTCAAAGACTGCTAATTCTTATAAGGTGACGATATGTGATTGAAGAAAGTTTGTAACAATAATCATTTACGGGTTTGTAGTTTGTTTGGTAACTAGCAACAATAGGTATTAGACTTTTGACTTAAATTTTCGTGATGCACCCTCTCATATATATAATCCCATGCCTTATCCATACCCCTTACTAACCCGAAGCTTAAACATTACAACCCAATAAAAGACCTCTTTAGATGTGTACATTTGGTGCTTACGCCTCATCGGTTTTGTTTTGTTTCTTGTACAAGCCTATTGTAATGAATTTAGTCACGACCGAGCTATGAGTGTGATTTCTCTTATATACTCCACCACATAAATAAATAAATGTTGAGTGAATTATACTTCATTCCTTTTTTGTGAGGTGCTTAGAAATGTTTATCAAGCAAGAAAACCTTTGGGTATTGTCAAACATCTTAGTTTTTCACCAAAAGCTTAAAATGATAAATCTTAACCTCGTACTAGTAACTTGGGGGGGGGGGTAGAATTTTTACAACACATTTTTTCTAAACCATTTTGTGTACCATGTGGATTTTATTTTCTTTAATTCTAGATTTGCTTGAGGGCAAGCAAAGTGTAAGTGTGGAGGAATTTGAAAACGCTCAAATTGAGTATGTTTTTTAGGAGTGTTATCATGGTTTTTGTACATGTTATTTGGTTAATTTAACATGCTTTTGCTACTAATATTGCACAAAGTTAGATTTATATGTTTGTAGCTAGCCACGAATAAGAAAGTGAAGAAAAGACCAAAAAAGAGAGAAAAACGAAGATTTGTGCATGTACGAAGAGTCCCTCATAAAGACCAAGTTCGAGAAGCTTTTCAAGAGCAAAATAGTCAACCATACAAGCTTCCAAGTCCCAAGATAGAGGTAAAATGAAGTTATATTGAAATATAATAACCGACGACCAGGCACAACTCAAACGGGAAGCTTAAACGCAAAATTAAGAAAAATATTTTTTGAGTCGTGTGACGAGCCGCTCGGCTGGAGGACGAGTCAGCCGGTTGGAGGAGAATCCGCAAAGCAGGGAAATGAGCCGCCCGACTCGATTTCACTGACCTCTCCAAGTAAACTTTTAATGCTTGTTTTGATGCCAACTCACTTGGGAACGATCAAGACTATTCTAGAACTTATTCCCTGGTATTTTTATGACCCTTTGGCCCTAAGAAAACCATTTAATACCCCAAGGCCTTCCTACTAGTTAAATAGACCCATTGGCCTTGGTTTTTACACATCAACTCACCATTCTCTCTTCTCCACACCATCAAAACTTCTCCTCCACCCTTGAGGACGAATTTCACCACCATTATCTCTCTCAAAAGACCACACAACCTTTGCCAATCTCAAAAGATCATTCAAGAACGTCAAGGAAGGTGTTGGGAATCATTTTTTGGTTGGTACAAAGTGTATAGTCGATTAGAGGCTTAAGGGTTGCTCTAAATCCTTCCATTACCTATTGTAATCTTACTTTGGTAATCTCTTGTTACTTTCATGATGTTTGTTATGGATATGATTGTTGAACCTTTGTGTTTGGTTGAAATAATCATGGAGTAGTTTTGTTTTACTTGTTTGGAATGATGTAAGCATTGATATGGAGTGTTTGGTATTATTTTGAAATATTGATTTTTTTGGTTTTGCTTATGAGTTTGGTTGAATTGATATGTGTCTAATTAACTTGTTGGTAAATCATAACCGGATCTATAGGTCGAAAGGATTTCTTATTGTGGTTTGTTCCAAATATAGGGCGCGCAAAAGATTAGGTAATTTAATTATATCTTGACAACCATGAATAAACAAGTTAAATTGACTCATAAAGGTTTAATCTAGAGTATAGGTCGAAAGGACTCTTATGAACGAATTGGTAAAATCATCTTTCTAACAAATGGCTTGTAAAAGAATCGGTTTATAATAATGATCATAGGTCAAAAATGTCATAAATCAAAACCTTAGATAAATAAATATTATGTACCATTTGATTGGAATTAGTTGTACTTTTTGATTTATGAGTGCTAATATGCTAAAGTTCTACCCGAATCTCCAACACTCCATTGATATGAATACTAGTTCCAAACAAGTAGTTTTAGTTATATTGATTTCATCTCGTTGAATTTGAATCATTATCATTTTTCGTCTTACTTGTTACTTATATGGTATTGTGGGACGTGACAACCATTATACCACCATCTTATTGCTATTTGATACATAGATTCTTCACAACTGAAAACACTCAAATCCTAGTGAACGACCTCGGCTTACCACAACAAACTAACTACATATGAAAGGGTCATACTTGCCTATGTGTTCTTAGCTTATTTCGGTAAATCATGTTATAAATTTAAAACTAGTAGCCGCGAGACACATCAAATCGTCCAAGCGAAAATCCAATGAACTTCCAGACTCTTCTTATCTAATATAACCTGAAAATCAAAGACAAAAACAACTATACCCAGCATAAAATTGGCAGTAAATAATATACAACCTTTATTAATCATAAACTAAAAATCCTAAGAAAGCAATAAAGATAGAATGTTAGTACTAATGTTATCGTAGTTTTCTGCAAGAATCTAGAAAATTAAAAATTCTGGAAATTAAACAAAAATAACTTTTCAAAAAATTCAAAAAAACGCGGATTTTCTCCTCTGCTATAGTGCTGACGCCGTCATGAATAAATCCTAACGCTGTCAGACACAGCAGACAGGTTTTGCGTTTTTGTTTTCTGGAAAATTTCTACAAAAATAACCAATTAATGACTTCCTGGAAAAACAAATTCTGCATAAACCCCAAAATTGGTTAGTATGAACATATAACTCAAAACAAACAAACAACCATAAAATGTGAATTAACTTAAATTATCTATTTTACATGTTTGAAATGGTTCTTAAAAACCAAATATTTTCCCACACTTATTTTATGAAAAATACATTTGATTGCAATTAAGACGAAGTTAAAGACAAAACAAAGCATGATTACATATAATTTAAATATAAGAACAAATAATAAAAATTGAAAACATACGACACTAAAATGCATGAAACAAAAAGATTGGGTTGCCTCCCAATAAGCGCTTGATGAACAGTTGTTGAAAACTCACAAGAAGTTTTAAAACTCCCTAGGCAGTGTACCTAACCGTTGTGGTGTAGTATATGCAAGACTCGGGGGTTGTTATCATTCTCTAAGGGAATAGGTTGGGAAGGCTTGAACAGAATATAACTGAGGTCTAAGGGTTGAGAGAAGATTATTTTTGTATTTATATATTTTATAAAAATCAAGTAAAATTCTGGTTTGAGTTGTTGGTTTGTTTTTAGCTAATTAAACTAATAATAAATCTAAACTACTTTAATGATAACTCTATGATAAACGAACGTATTCACTTAATCATGCACTACTTCTTAGTTTGCTTCTCCTAATCCTATTGCTTTGTCACACTTGTGATGATCTGTGTAAGTATTTTTTTTTAAGTCATGAACGAATTACACGAAAACACCGTCTACGTAATATTCCGTTAAGGCAACACACATGTAAGGTAGTATGAAAACTATTACAAGGACCCTAAGAGTATATCACATGCATTAAAACACTTAAGAGGGATCAACCATATTAGGGGTAAGGTAGTATAAAGATTGTTACCAATGGTATCCTTTCTATACACTCGCGTTTCCCTAGACGTCATGCTAATTTAATATCTTATGGCTAGTTTTCTAAAGTCTAACGCACACATTCATCATAAGAAGCAATATTAAAAGGATCTACAAACTAAGTTTCATGCAATCATAAGTAAATACTAATGGATCTAAGCCTAGCAGTTAAAAGAATGAAGAACATTAATCAATCAACAACACATATACCTATGAATTAAAAAAAGATATGAGATCTCACTTGATTAAAACATGTAATTAAGGTTGTTACAAGAGGGTTTTAACACCATAAAAATGGCCTAAATAGCAGCTATAATCGTCTTCTAAAAGTAGGGTTCGGTTCCCAAAAGTTACACACTTAAAACCCTAAAAACGAGTTTGTATATATAGGAAAACGGGGGCGACGACGTCGCGTTATAATCCTGACGTCGTCGCCCCGCCATATCTTCTAGGGCTTCTTAAGTCGGATGGATCTTGACGCCGTCGTCAAAGTTCTAAAGCCGTCCTTTGTACGTCCTGACGCCGTCGCATTTGATTGTGATGCCCCTATTTATACAGAATGGTAAAGGGGCCGTCTCCAGCCACTGTATGCATTTTCTTCATCAGATTTGGTGTAGAGTTGTAATCTTGTCCATTTCTTCTCCAAATGAGCCAAAGTCACGTGTATTTCCTCCAAAAGCCATCCAAGTGCTAAAACACAAAAAGGAACGTTTAAGTATATAATTTGAGCATATTTGCATGATTTAAGGGGTTAAATGACCCTGAAAAAATATATAAAATGACACCTCATCAAATACCCCTACACTTGGGATTTGCTTGTCCTCAAGCAAATGGGCTTTTCTACTTAGAAAATAGCAGTATCGGGGGCATTTAACTTACTTTTCAAAGATAGTTCATGACACAACCTTCTAGACCTCGTAATTAAAAGCACGAAAGTTATATACTAGCACCTCACATAAGTTTTTGGATTCTCTCTTTCTCTCAGGTGTATAATGAATTATAACAATATAGGAAATGGAAAATTAACACTCATTACCTGTCGTAGCATACAAATTGCCATAGGCTTAGTAAAGGATCAAAACCTCCATCGCTAGGCGTAAGTACTAGAAATTACTATCAAAGAGGTCTTTCAAAGGGTTGTGATGTTCGGGTGTAAGTTAAATAATAATAGAAACGGATGGGATATATTTGGGGTGATGGTGAGTTAATTAAATACAAGAATACATGCTGAGGCGTTGCTAAGCCAAGACTCGACCATTCTAAGACTAAGATAAACGAACTAAGATATACAAAACTATACATCAAACTCTTTCTTTTTCTTTTCTATTTTTCTCTCTTTTTTACAAACATAATACATAACTTAGGGTTTATAAACACACCCCTACACTTGAGTTTTTGCTAACTCGTTACAATTGACTAATTGCATACCCGAATTGAAAGGATCAACAAAACATGGAGCGTATTGAGCACTAATTAGGGTAATAGGTGATTTCTTCCCCAATTCTTCAAAAGATAAAAACTACCATGATTCCCAATCATCTCAAAACTATATACACTGATAAACGACTCGACTTAGCAACTATGTACTCCTGTAATAATTAACTGGGTTTACAATAGTGATAATAATAATGTGCTAAAAATGAGTACATACAAGGAAGGCTAAGGCGATTTGGGTGTAACAGATGGGTATGGGTATAAACAATGCTCTTCATTAATAATCTAGAATCCACTAGAGGATTACGAGAACCGTGAAAAGGATAGGCTTGGAGGAGTGTACTAAGGGTATCGTGCACTAAAAATGGGTGACCATAATAACAGAATACAGTTTTAAAATAACTCAGGGGTTAAATTTGTCTATGTCTCTTATCACTAGGAAATCCTAATTCTCACTTTTTATTTGCGGGTCTCAAAATGAATCACAAAAACAAGTTCTAGAATTCAATACACTACCGATACACTCTCATATAGTTTTAACCGATACCAATGCTCCAGAAAAGGTGGCATAATCACACATACACGATCAAATCCATTAATAAAAAACAAAGATAACTAATAAAAAAAAAAAAAATAAAAAAAAAAAAATAAAAAAAAAAAAGAAAAAAAAAAAATATAAAAAGAACACGACACATGCAGATTGCTCATTCCTTAATCAGAAGCTAAAGGTGAAACTATCTTAGGTATCAAAGAGGATACCTGAATTCCTAAAGATCTAAAGGCGAACCTCATATTTTAGGGGTAAAATTTTTTGAGTGGTAAGGTTTTTGTGCTAGTCATATAATTTCTATCCATGAGACGCTAATAATACTCAGTTTTCGTCTGTATGTGTCATAATTTTTTTTAAGTTTGGGTCAAAATTACCGTATACGCTATGTTTCGATATATTACACATCATTTTAAGGACAAAGCAAATGGCAATTGAAGAAATAGTTTCAAAGGATTCTAGCGAAAAAAACAATATAAAATCTAAGATGATAACAGGCAAACCTCCTTTGCACCTCCCATGCGTCCCCCCCCCCCCCCCACACTTATTTTGAACATTGTCCCCAATGTTCTTAAAAGTACCTGTAAACGAATAAAAGGAAAAGAAAAAGACAAAAGAAATTAGTACTCCTCTGGTTTGCTCAATAATAGAGAAGAAACATGTGATAACTGGCTAAATCATCATCCAAGAGTCGTCCACATGAAACTCCTAAGAACTCCTGGGCTTCTTCTCATCAAATATAACATGTAAATCAAAGACAGAACCAACTACACCTGGCGTAAAATCGGCGGGATAATGATATATACAACGAAACTTATAGGGTTTAGACGCAATAAAAGTAGTACATATAGGATGATTGTGTTAATGTAATCGTGGTTTTCTACATGTTTTTAAGAAAATTACAAATTTTGGAAATTATACAAAATTCAATCTTTTAGAGAAATAATAGAACAGTTTCAAATTTTCTCATAATACTGCAATAGTAGTGAGCCCAAGTAATATACATAGGCTGCTATTGTTATTTAATACTGCCAGGGGTGTTACGTTAACACTGCCAATATACATTAGTACTGCTAGTTGGGTTTAAGTTAGTTACTACTGTTCATGTTGATTACTACTACTAGCGTTAAGCAGTTACTACTGCTAGGTTTGTTACTAGTGGATACTACTGCTCGGACTTTAAAGAATTAACGCTGCTAGCTTTGTTTGATATTGGAAAACACACATGGTCTGAATCTCAAATTGAATCAAAATATCTCGAATATAAAAGGATATTTATTTTTGGGATTAATTGCAAGAAGTGATTACGGGGATAATTCTTTATCATTCATTTGACGTTGAAGTAGAATTTCACAAGTAAGTGTTCTTATTATATCTTAAAGTCGAGTTTGGTTGGATTATGACTTTTGAAGATAACTTGTTTGAGCTTAAAATCGATGATTGATGAAGACTTAAAAAATCTAGCATGAGGATCTATAAATTTTTGTGGCCAATGCGCACATTTGCTATCACTTAAAGGAGTTACGTTGTAGTGCTCAGTGTCTCATTTGGATGAGGATTTTGTCAAGAGATTGAGGTCTACTTATATATCATCAGTATGAGTTTAGAGTCACTAGATAGTACAAGACATAAGACACAAGTTTGGGTTATTCTACTTCAGCATCAAGTTTGTTATACTAAGTTTTTCAGAACAATCAGTAAATCATTAATAAGACAACAGAATTATAGATTCAAGGAAGGTAAACATATTAGTTTTTCAGGGAAGCATAGATAAAGTGTTTAACCATTTTGGTAGATGATACAGCACCACTTGAGGGGAAGGTTTTGATTCTTACTAATGCTAAGTCATTATTGTAACACCCCCAAAAATCAAAACGCAGCGGAATACCACTTGGGGTGCTACTTCATAATACACAGCGCTAGATACAAGAGAACGACCTCTAATTGTGTCGTTTGTAAAACAATCTCGTTAATTTTCTGAAATCAAAATAATAGTTGTCCCATGATTGCATCACAATGAAAAGCTTGAAAGCACATAAACGAGATTTGATCATTTGTTAGAAATCCAATTATGAAATCTTGTCAATTTAGACTCCAATGCACAGCAGATAGTCCAATCATCTAATTTACCTGAGAAAAACATGCTTAAAAGTGTCAACATTAAAGTTGGTGAGTTCAAAGGTTTCTGTAAATATAAACTTAGTTTCCAAATAAATGTATACTGCTCCACTGTATCACTTAAAGTGTCATATAAACACGTTTGAGTGACTATTGTCTCCCTACAGTATCATAAAATAATTGTGTGACCATTTAAATCTCCTTAAACGTCCTTCCAAAATGTACGTATGATTTTTAGAAATCAATTAGCTGTAAAATATGCAAGACCATTTCAATCCCCAAATAGTCCCAAAATGTACATATCAAAGTTGGATCACAAATATCCAAGTATGTAATTGCCCACTTTATTCAAGTGAGTATAAAACCTGATTACCTTTAACTCTAAGTTCATACTATGACGTATACTTGTATGTATCCACTTTAATTCAAGCACTGTAAGATGTACCCAGTCGTAGTTTTCCCTCCAAGAACACCCGTGGAATTTAATAAATAAAATTTACCCATCATGGGGTTCCCTCCAAGAACACCTGGCAGTAATAAAAGAAAATAGTTCCCCTCATTGTGGTGTTCCCTCCAAGAACACCAGACAGTAATGATTGTTGGCCCCGCAGGCGTCAATTTAATCGTAATCTGACATGGTATAACGTTCGTTCCCAGTGATAGCTAGTCACCCGAACCCGGGAATGTCAATCCCAAATAGATCTATTTCATAACATTCGCGCTCACCCTCCAAGTTGATTTACAGTTCATGCAACCTAAGCCTAATCCGTAATCCTAAAAGTAAAGTAAATACGTTTAAGTTCAAAAATTTAAACCATGTAATGTAGTCTCCTCGAGAGATATAAAAAATAGTATTAAACCCACGGTATTAACCACGTGCGCGCGAGTGCATTTGTAAACAAGCATGTTCTCACCCCAAAAATATATGTAAAACCAGTAAAACATGGGGCTATAAACTCACCTTGATGTTGAAGAACGATTGATAGGTAGGCATCTAGTATGCACAACACGAACGGAAGACGAAGCGGCTCGATCAAGAAGTTGCAACTAATCTTAACGGCTAAGTCCCACTAGCCTAGGATAATGTATTTGGGTTTCCCGATGAATGATTACATCAACGCGACACGTTGATAAAAGATTTAGATTTAATGTTGTAATGGTTTGGTGGTTGGTTAAATAAATAGATTGAAAGTATACGCAAAGTGTGTAATATATATTCTTTATATATTACATATGGAAAATAACCCTTATATAATTCATACCGTGAATTATATCATAAAGACAATCAATCCAAAGATTAATGAAAAGTATATAATACCTTGCAGATATTATATAATAAATGTGAATAATTAATTAAACCAATTAGTTTGACAACCATTTAATTAATGAAAAGGCTTTGTACAAAGGTTGACACATGTCTTAACGTTATGAATTAATCAAACCATGTTTGTAACAGTTTATAATCATTATAAAATATAAATAATATTTTATAAAATATATTTCGTTTCTTCTACTGGATCGCGTCCTAAAACAGTTTGTCTCATTGTAAAAGTATAGTTTTCGTTCGTTGTCAGGTTATTATACAGTTATATTTTAGTATATCTTTAAAATATAACTTAGTTCATTTATCGGTTTATAGAATAATAGCAGTTTCAGTGAATCGTAAGTATAGTAAATCATATAAATTCCATCATGAATTCCCCGTTTATATAACGTTTTCCATTTTTCGCAAAACTCGACGTTTTCCATATTCAATATATATGTTGCAATTGTTAACGTGTTAATATTTCAAACACTCGCGTTTTTAGATATAATATATTTATATATTTTATTATATCTAAACTAAACCAAATAATAAACGCTATAGATTATTTAACCCAATAAACCGACCAATTTATTCCCGGGGGGGGGGGGGGGGGTGGGGGGGGGGCGGGTGTTTTGGGGGGGTGGGGCGGGGGTGTGGGGGTGGGTTTTTTTATAATATAAAATCTCACGTTATATTTATTTGTTTGTTGATTTGCTATATAAACTAAACGAACCCTCGTTGTTTCACTAGACCAAACGCGTCCTTTGTGTCTTTCTCTCTTAAACCAAACATAACCCTTATGTTGTTAAACCCACAACCAAACGCGGCCCTACCCGTTTATAACCAAAACCAAACGCACCCTACTCGTACCAAACCCCAAACCAAACACCCCCGTTTGGCTGCCATAAACGCCAAACAGACCCTAATTTGCTACCAACCAAACGGACCCCGCTGTGGTGAAACCCACAGCCAATAAACACCCCTTAGGGCGGTGGCTGCCACCCACCGCAACCTCGTGTGGTGGCTGCCACCGTCAAAACAAACACCCCCTTGGGCTGCCAACCCCGAAAACAAACACTCCTAATTGCTATAAACCCCCCGAACGCACCTTATAGCGGCTAGCCATTCACCGAACACACCCTATATGGGTGGCTGCCACCCCAAACGCACCCCTAGGGGTGGTTGTATAGTAAACCCGGCGCACCCTTTTTCATTTTAAAACCCAACCCGACGCACTCTACTGGGCGGAGACCCAAACCCGACGCACCCTCGTTGTTATAACAACACCAAACGCATCCCTGCTGTGGTGGAACACCACAGCCAAATGAAGACCCTATTGGCTGCTACCATGGTCAAACGCACCCGTGGCTGCTTCAATAAACCAACGCACACCAGTTGTGTTATTCAACCCTAAACGCCCTTTGTGGTGGCGTTTATAACACCGAACGCACGCCTGAGGTGCTGTGTTAAAACAGCGAAACAAACACCCATATGAGTTTCTTATCCGAAACCAAAACACACCCCGACTGGTGGAAATCAAACGCACCCTTTTGTTTATACAAGAACCAACGCACCCTAATCGGTTTATAAATAAAACCAAACGGACCCTGTGGCGGCAGCCGCTACCCGAACCAAACCACCCTCGTGGTGGTTTTCACCACATAAACAAACACCCTTCGTGGTGGTTCATAATTAAATCACGCGCACCCTTTGGTGGCTGTGATAGTGATGGTGTTGGTACGATGATGTAGGTGGTGTTATGATGATGATGATGGCAGTGGTGGTGCGACGGTGAGGTGGCGGTGATGGTGGTGTTGGCTGCGGTGGGACAACAGCCGGAGAGGAGGGGGGAAACGCGAGTGAGGGCGAGTGACCTGGTAGGTCGAATAGATCGGGCGATGAGGAAACTTTTTAGGTTCGGCCGGAAAAGTCCGCCGAAAAAGTTTTTCGGCGGCGGCGTGGTGGCGGTGGCCGGAATCCAGCGGCGGGGGTGGCTGGCCGGATACTTTGGGGGAGAGAGAGAGAGACTAGGTGTGTTTTTTTTTATGAAATGAAAAAAAGATAATATAAGGTTTTATAAATATATATATATAAAACCTTTAAAAATGAAATGAAATGTGTTTATACATCGAGGGACTAAAAGTGTAACTCGTGTCGAGAAACTTTTATAAAATACTGGTTCGGGACTCGTTTAGGCCACGTAATGGATGATTCAACGCACGAAACTTGTGCCATTGTTTTCTAAATCATTTTTCTGATAAAAATGAGTATTCACTCGACTATTTTTCGTAAACGTTTTATAATATTTATTTAAAACGTTTATTATTTATTTTGTATATTTCCGATAAACTTGTCCGTAAAATGATCTTTTTACTCGAATATTTGTGTCTTCAACAAACGTTACTGAATAAAATGTTAAATAATTTATTAAATATTCTTATTTAATAAAACGTGATAATTAAATGTAATTTAATTATTTTTGTGCCGGTACTCGTTCTTGATTCTAAAATCTTGCGAGGGCATTTCAGTCACCTTCTAACTGTTTTCGGGTCTCGGTCAAAACTAAAAAGTTGTCAGGAAATGTCGTTTTTTACTCACATCTGCTTTAGAGTCTAAATGAGATAACGTGATTAGCTGTCTCTTTTTTGATAAATTCAACCTATGAATAACTTATATCTCTTTTAAAAAATTTCGAAAATTCTCGGAGTTACTATTTATTACTAATGCTAGAATAAGTATCTACTAGTTTAAATTCATTATCTTATTATTCGTCATGGAGGGTAAATTATGACGTTGGGAAAGCTTAGATTATAAGTGTGATATATGGTTTTAGTTTGTAAAGATCAAAGTTGCATATGTTCACAGTCCCCTAATGGATAATGACAAAAAGGGGAAGATGTTACAAAGATGATATTATTTGCAACTTATTATGTGTGGTGGCATGGCATGGAACAAGATGTTGAAGACTTCATTGTGTTGAAGAAGTTTCAACAAGTTTCAACAAGTTCAAAGGAATTCTTAAGTTAAGGGGAAGATTGTTTCATTCATGAAGATCTCAACTTCAGGGGAAGTTTATGCAGAAGATTGTTTATTGTCATCATCAAAAAGGGGATGATCTGTTTAGAATTGACTGATTTGATGATACAAAAACAATGATACAAAAAGAACAAAAGAATGAAACAAAAAGGACTTAAATTGACAATATGGAATTCTACAAAAGATGGAGGATTCTAAAAGATATCCTTACAAGACAAAAATCAAAGATTAGGAAGATTTAGTTTCCTAATACAATAAAGATTCCTTTGTAAGTCTTATGGACTCTCTATATAAAGAGATCCCTAGACATAGTTTATGAGTGCACAAGAAAAGATGTAGACGTCTAGAGTATGGTTTAGCCTCAAAATCAAAGTGTCTTTGATCCTGTTACAGTTAGGTAATCGTTCTATACTGGTCATATAGAATTGGGGCTTGTATGAATGTATAACCTTGTGAAAATAACATTGTTCTTTATTTAAATTCCGCTGCGTATAAATACTTTGTTATTTATAATCCTAGATCAGCCTAGATCTAACTCCACATATACACTAATCTAATTAAAACTACTCCTATGGGTTAGATCTAATCTAAAAACCAAAACATAAAATAAAAATCAAGATTAAATTTCACTCCCTGGAAACGGTGCTAAAAAACTTAATGTGTCGTTGTGTGTGTTAATTATGAATATTTCTAGTTTAAAATTATATTTGCCGACTTAACCAAAAACAACACTTTAACGGGCAGTGTACCCGGTCGGTGGTAGATTCGTGGTAAGTAGGGTGTCGAACACTTGAAGCGAGGTTAAATCTCTCAATTTATTTATATTTTGGTTTATCTAATCTAAGTCAAACCTATGCTAATCCTATGTTAGTTCTAATCCTAATTCTAACAGGTAAAAGGGGGTTTCAACCTGAGAGACTGGCACGGGTTTGTTGGTGACTACAATCAATTCAAGACACTTTAACCCACACAAGCAAATTAACAAAAGTAAGATAAAAGAGCGGTCGAGCCTTATGATAGAAAACTGTATTAGCCATCATTAATCCGATTAGAAGTTGGTTTGTTTATTCAGTGCAATGATTACTTATCTCGAAGAGGCATATCATTCTTAGACTTAGGCGGGACTTCATCCTAAGACCTAGACACATTAATTCTGTCACAATTAAAGCATCCGCATAAAGCATCCTTATTACCAGATTATAATTTATCTTAGGGATTAAAGCAATGGTGATCTTGTTTAACCTTAGCTCATAGAAACTTTACCACTTACCTGCTTAATGGCAATTTATACACTAGTAGTCCACTTGTCCAACTATCCAATGGAATCAGAACATTACTTGTTGAATTATCTAGATTCACCTACTAGTCCCATATGTTACAATAAACAAAGGCAATTTCCGAAATAACTAGTATAAGCCAGAGCTTATACTAGCACGATTTTAAAAGGACAATATTTGTGATCCTATGATTCTAGATGCATAAATTACTATATGGAGAGCTATCCCGGCATCTAGATTACTTGGTCCGTATCACTAGATCCAGTTGAAATGATAGGCCGCATAAAAAAGTACGTAAACAAGTATTGATAAACATAAACAAGCATGCAATGATGAATTAAGCAATCAAGACATAAACAAAACCAAACATTTAGATCTTCATAATAATGGCTAATAACCAAAGGTATTAGCCTTCAAACATCATAATTAATACAAGAGTAATTGTTTTAGCCAAGGTAAACTAACCGAGTTGACGAATGATACCAAAAACCGAACGATTACAAAAGTATAAGAAATTACACGTTGTCTTCTATGGATTAGAATGCGTTGCAAGACCTCTTCTGCTCTTTTTCTCCTATGAAAATCGACTTTTATGGTTTAGGTATCGAGATTATGATTTAGCACCCTTAAAACTCATTTTTGAGTTTTGTATTTATAGGGTCTGGAAGTCGGTTCGATACGACATATCCAAGGGATTAGATACGGCGTATTGGAGTTTCTTGGAGTAGGGACTACGTTTGATATCTTCCAGAATATTCATATACTATATCTTTAATATGGCGTATTGACTTCTTCTGGATACGGCGTATTGATCTTCTTTCCTTTGTGGTCTTTGGTGAGTGTAGGCACGGATACGCCGTATCTTTCTTAATAGATACGGCGTATTTATAGTCAGAATAGTAAATCTTCAAAATATCTTCATTTAAGCTCCAAAATGCGCACCTTTTACTAATATTCACCAAGTACTCCATAATTACTGCAATTCTTAAATATAAACGATTAAGTAACAATCCTTTGCAATAATTATATAAAATGGGTTAAATACATGGGATAAATGATGCTATAAAATAGACGTTATTTGATGTCATCAAGCACTAAGGAAATGATACATCATAAGATAAATTAAAAATCAATTTCCTGTTGAGCACAATTTTTCAAGATATTTTCAAAAAGAAATTTTCAAATTCTTTCAAAATTGTGTGCTCAACAAACTCCCACACCAAATGTGGATCGGAATGCTTTCCTGTTCTCCCATTGTTTGGTTAGTCTAAATGTGGATCAACGTACATTCACATGTATTTTAATCCACTTAATATGTCAAAAATTGTCACCACATATGCAATTTTTTAGGGGGAGAATAGTGACTAAAATGTGATCAATGCGACTTAATAATGGATAAGATCTTGTGAATATAAGTTCATTCTCGACCTCGCATGTGCAAAACTCTTTCATAATATGATGCATATGTGTAGGGGAGCTTTTTGGTGATATAGAAAACTCTCAACGTGTAATAAATGATTTCTGGAACACGTTGATTGCTTTTTTAATGGTTTAATGGCTACTATGGATATACCAAAGACCGACCAACTATTGTTTCTTACAGTGTTATAAGGCGGTTAAGGTTAGGAATTTTGTTCCGTGATCCAACCAGAACCAGAGGGATCTACCCAAGGACACTCCATTAGATAGAATGGAAGTCCTAGGTATGATTGGAAAAGGGAGTAAAGTGAGATTAGGAAGAATGTTATCCAATGCATGAGTTATCACCAGAACAAACCCAACATGTTGATAATAAGGACGCATTGGAATAACATTGAAGGGGTTAAAGAATGAAAAAGAAAAGTATGGATAAAGGATGAGAAGAAAGAAGCCCTCCACAAAACCTTAGGTAGAAACCTGGTCAATGCATAATCTATCAGTAATCACAAAGATGATTCTGATATTGAAGACAAGTCATCATGGACCCAGTGATGCAAAGCACAACCCATCCCAACTACTCAGGCTTTTCTCAAAATAAGTTTGTTTCATTTCTCACAAAGTTCAACATGCTTCTAGAGGCTTTCTCATTCCGAGATCATTGATATTGAAAAGGTGGCAGTCCGCTCCAGCCTCCGATCACCAAATAACAAAAGTGCACTTATAGAGTCTAGAGCCAACGTGATCTATTAAAAATCTCACTAGGACACAAATTCCTATATACAAATGTCGTACATCATCATACAACATTTGGTATCAAAAAGTCCTACGCATTATCCTTGTGATAATTTCCAGAACATTCAGAGTGATACTCTTTAGTATTCACAGTGATGAATGGAAATCCTTCCAGATTCAACATCAAACAGCTCTGCGGTAGGTAACTTGCGAGATTCTATATGAATCAAGCTTGTGTCAACTAGATATCGATAATGGCCCAGTAAATGAATTGACTACTTAATCAGTCATATAGTAACTAACTGATTCACTCTTACCATGTTGTCTGCTTTGAGATGTTTTGGTAATGAGAACAAGCAAGTACGGTAAATCTAATGCAATAGCTTTAGAGGATCTAACACTTTGAGCTGGAAACCCTGTCAAGGAAGTTCTTCTAAATTGAGCCTACCTGATCACAGGTACATTATTTATACTATAAAACGGTCCTCACAGAACTGGAGATTTAATGTAACCGAACTTAAGACGAATGACAAAGCCAAATACGTCTATATCAACTATTTATCAGTAACATCAATTTTCATGTATAAGTGACGGCGTTATAACCTCATTCCAGCTGAGTCAAGACTCAAGACCTCATGCTCATGATCCATTGACATAGATAAATTCATGATGAAAGCTCAAGTATCTGTTTCCAAGTCTTCCGCAAAATTTGATGTACAAGCACTTCCTCGAAAGAACATTATCGATAAGATAGCCTTACAATCACTATGTATATCTTTCATATGGATCAAGTGATATTTCATCCATAGTGTGGCACAAGTAATCATGTCAAAGTCAAATGTTGAGGGAGATTGTTAGCAAGCTTTCAAGGCAATGAGCATGAGGGTAGAGACACAAGATTGAAAGGTGGCATAAGAGTTAAGGATAAAGAATTAAAGATCTCAGGAGTCAAGATAAATCAAAGCCAAAGACCAAGATATCAAGATTAAGTTAAAAGATATCAAGTCAAAGATCAAGATCCAAGATCACAAGCATACAAAAGGAACTTCAAAAGAATTCCCAAGAACACAAGGCTTAAAGATTCAAGACATCACAAGTTGTGAAGCCATAAGTTCAATAACCACCTCTTAGGGGGAGGTTGTTAGCCATGTTTTTATGAAAAGTGATGGTCATTATGTATTCCTGAGCCTTGTATAGAAAAACGTAGTTTACGGGAATTCATTTAAGCTAATTAGGCGTAAGTGTCGGGCTTTAAGCCCATTTGTATTAACTTCGGCCCAAAAGAAGGTCCAAACGACCCAACAAGGGTCCAAGTTACTTTTACTATAAATACTACCCTCCTAGCATGTTAGGAGGGTGTTGGTTCTCTTTTTCCCTTGTTAATGAAATCCTTCCATTTTCCTTTTTACTCTTTCTCTCTGTTAGGATTAATTTTTTCTTAACTTAGTACCGACAGTACAAATGGTTAGTACTGACAGTTATACTTAGTACCGACAGTACAAAGTAGTAAGTACTATTAGTTAGTTAGTACCGTTAGTAGAAAG
>BQNB010091470.1:0-23287 GCA_026074375.1 Tanacetum coccineum
ATGTCTCATTGTAACGAAGCCTTTGCACCTGTCATTGGGCTTTATTAGGATTTGGAGGACTGTTGCACTACTGCAGAGGGTATTTATAGGGCATCGACTGATCTCAAAGGCGAATTGCATCATCTGTTGCCAAGGGTACCAATAGTTGAATGTAAGGCTTACGCAAATAAAACCTCGGTTTCAGAGGAACAAAGAACAAATTGTGATGGAAGTGGCTTCACAATAGTCGATGCCTCAGCTGTGACTGCAGACGCAAGTGATATTGCTTTAATAGTTAATGTATAGAAGTTGGCACATAGGTCGACTATTAAAGCAATATCACTAGCGTCTACAATCCCAGCTGGGGCATTGACTATTGTGAAGCCACTTCAAAATTTGTTCTTTGTTCCTCTAAGGTTTTATTTGTGTAAGCCTTACGTTCAATTATTGGTACCCTTGGCAATAAACGACGCAATTCGCCTTTGAGATCAGTTGATGCCCTATAGATACCCTCTGCAGTAGTTCGGTCGCGGCAGTTCTCCTCTCCACAAATAATCGCCACAACTAAAAGCCCCGAGATAATGGCAAAGGCCATTCATTCATTAAAACAAAAACAAACCAAAATGAACCTAACATCATCAACAATGGCTTCATCTAGGTTATACAATTGATTGTGATACACACCACCAAAACCAAGACATCAAGACCATCATTTAAGACTTCATTAGATCATAAGGTTTTCCATTTAGGATCAAGCGACAGATTGCATAATGGAGAAGCTTTTTTAGGTGAGACTGCGGGAGCGACCACCACAAAGCAAAAAACCACCACACAAAACAAAAAACAACAAAAGAGAGCAAGAGAGCACGCACCCTACGTACTTTCCTTCAGGCTTTTTTATTTTAATATTTTAAAACCAAAATAAAAATACTATATACACCCAAAACCTACTCCTACAGACTTTCGATTGAAAATCTAACAACCAACGAAATGTGCTTCACTTACATCAGAAAAGACCATTGATTCCTTTCAATCTTTAAAAAAAAAAAAAAGAGCCGCCGCTCCACAACAAAAAAAAATCAAAAAAACACAATAACATTAACATCATCATTAATGGCTTCATCAGATCATAGGTTATACAATTGTTGTGATTCACCCAAACCAAAACCAGACATCACCATCATTAATGGCTTCATCAGATCATGGGTTTTAGTTTAGCAGATTGCATAGTGGAGATGGCTTGGTGAGCACCACCCCTACTCCTTTAGGCTTTCAACTAAAACTTACTCTTGCAGACTTTCGACCAAAAACCGTAACAGCACGAAATGGCTTCATCAGACCATATTCCTTTCAATCTGTTCAAAGCTGCCCCCACACACATCACTAATTCACTTATAAGGTTCCATGGTACCACTAAGCAAACAATTACCATCAATGTTTATAGGAATATTTTACCTCCTATTGAGGATTGCAAAGGGGAGGGGGCTATTATTACTTCACATCAAACATAAAACTACTCGCTAACAAAAGGTTGAGATGGCAATTTCAGGCCACGTAATTATGGATGGGTTATATATTCAACAATTAGTATCAAAAACTCGGCCAAAAAGGAATCGGGTCAAACTTGTTTTAAGATACTAGTTGCTTCAATAAGATTTCAAAATTATTGATCAAAGTACCTCTTGTTGACCCGACTCTATTAAGAAAACTACCTGTTTGGCTCATGATCCAATCCCCAAAACCAAACGCTATTTACTAGTCGGCTTTATGAATTTTGCAGCCCTCGCAAAAACAAGATATATGGACATACCTGCTGGGACTGTACGTAGGGCTTGAAGGAGAATAAGATGGAGATGTTGGAGACTATGATGGTGATGTAGGACTGCAACAAGAAAATGCACAATATTATTCAGTATGAACACATAAACACGCAGCAAGCCTCAGAAAGAAGAGATCAATACACGTACCTGTAGTTGGGAGATGTAGGGCTATACGGACTTGAAGGAGAAAGTCTTGGACTGCTAGGTGAATATGCCAGGGAAGGGCTGTACTTAGCCGATGATGGATTGTAACTGGGTGAAGTCGGACTGTAGCTTGGTGAAGTAGGACTATAACTTGGCGAAGTCGGACTATACCCAGGAGAACAGCTGATGTTGGGCTGTATGAAGGTGACGTCGGGCTGTAAGATGGCGAGGTCGGGCTGTATGATGGCGAAGTTGGGCTGCAACACGGGGAAGTTGGGCTGTATGATGGAGATGTTGGGCTGTAACTAGCCGATGTGGGTGAGTAACTTGGTGAAGTTGGGCTGTAACTAGGTGAGGTGGGTGAGTAAATAGGTGAGGTGGGTTGAGTAGCTGGGTGAGGTAGAGGAATACGTAGGACTGGTTGGACTATACCCTGGCGAACTCGGACTGTAAGTCGGCGATGTTGGACTGTAACCTGGTGAGGTTGGGCTATATCCAGGTGACGTCGGGCTATAGCCAGGTGAGGTCGGGCTATATCCAGGAGATGACGGGCTGTAACCAGGAGAAGATGGACTGTACCCAGGTGATGATGCTGGAGAAAAGCCCATACCACCAACATAAGGAGAAGAAAACTGTGCATCCATACCCGGTGAAAATCGTATACTCGGGCTGAAGGGATAGCTTGGAAACATTGAACCATCATGGAAAGGAGTCATTAGACAGCGTCCAGGTTTCATTCCAATGCCGAGACCATCCATATAACTCGGGAGTTGATCATTAATAGCTTGCCGTAGCATCTCCTCATTCAATAAAAGAGTACAATCTCCAGTCCTTATAGGAGCAAGCTGGCCCAACATTATATTTTCAGTAACTCCACGAAGGTAATTTGTTTCGGCATACATAGCTGCATCAAGGAGAATGTAAATCGTTTCCTTAAATGAGCATCTCATTATTGACCTAGTATCATTCATATTGATTCCATGGCGTGTTATCGCCATAAGGTGACCACGATATGTCATAGTATCATATAATATAGCCAAATGCTGATAATTGACGTAGGATCCATCAAAAGAAATGACCACTCAAAAGCAACGACCTTCGAACAGCTTCTATCCCAAGGACTTCAATAACTTCAATCAGATGATTACTGCCTGTTGTCAAGGCATCGACATCCTCATGAGTCCTAATAGACAACAAATTTACACCTTTAGTATCAAGCATCCATTCAACTTCTGGCTTGAGCCCTTTGTTATCATCAAATCTGTTAACTTTCCCTGATTTAATGAAAACCTTATTAATATCAGGAATCCCTCGTAGGGCCATTTTCGTCAACATATTGATTTCAATTTTCATGAGAAACACATCATCCCCAGCCGACTCATCTTGCAAATCGCCTTTTGAGGCCTCATCATTCATGATGCGAATTCGTAAAATCAATTTCTCAGCATTGTTATCAATGAATTTACAAGTAAAATCATCATCAAACTCAAGATTGATATTCTCAGCAATATCTGCCATGCTCAGCTTCTTAACAACGATCATCTCCCGATTTAGTTCGATACGAAGTAACCACGGAGATATCTTATCAGGGTCAATTTCTTCGTTTGACATTTCATACTATAATTTCACAATGTCAACATCCTCTTCAATAAGCATACTCACAGGATCCGGATCATACCGTACTTCAGTAGCTTGAGTCATACTACGGAGAGTCAGAGAGTCGTGTATTCCAGAGCACACTGAATGTTCTTGGCCCGATCCTTTGTTTTGCTAACATCAGGCTTCACAAAGACAGACAGCGAAGGGTTTTGATCTTTTTGGCAACATTAATAATCTCTCTCAATCGAGGAACACCAAGAGTCACATTCTTAGCACTAATACCAGCATAATGGAAAGTGTTTATTGTCATTAGCGTTGCAGGCTCACCAATAGACTGTGCAGCAACACACCCAAGCATTTAACAAACGTAATCTCACATCCTTAAACAAATAGATCAACGTGACACAAAATTTCATCCCAGAATATAATCACTTTTGGTTTATCGAATCATAATCAAAACCATAGTCCAAAATTTATACCACAAACTTAAGCAAATTTTATTTATTTAATTATTTTTTAAATGCTAATATGACTAATAAAATATGTTACTACAACTAAAATTTATCCTATATAGAAAAATATCACAATTAAAACTCCAAATTTTGTCCTAGAGAAAAAGGAACTGATCCAATTTAGGATATCTAACTGGCCCAGTATACAAACTTAAACGCAGCCTTTAAAATTGTTATGAATGATTTTCTAATGAAAGCAATACCAGCCCAAGCCCAAAGAAATTGAAATACTAGTATATAACACTTGTCAAACCCTAACCTTAATCACAACAAATAAAACATACGCCTCTCTTTTCTTATCTTCACATCTCAGTCACTAAAACACGATCTTTGTACAAAGATAAAAAAACTCAATCCTTCTTTTCTTATCTTCATATTTATCTCCTCCTACAAACTGCTCTTGGTTGATGATGCATATTAGTAGGAGGGGGCCACGTCAAGTGACGTGTCCCAACATCTACCAAAACATGATGATCTCCCATAGCCGGTACTGCGACATAGACATTATACCATCTATCTTTTAAATAATGCATGATTCTTAAAAGTCTCCATTAGCTGAAATTAGGAGGACATTAGAGGGTAGTCTATTGTTAAATGCATATTGTAATAGGTCAGCTACCACCCAATTCATAATGGTATCGGGTTTCGTCTTTTATGTTGTCCTATATGTGCCCCCCATCCGCTACGCGATTCTCAAAAGGATGTAACATGTTTTCGTAAACTTTTAAGGCAATTGGTTGACCATGGAGTCTTAAGATTGTATCACTGATGTATGTCTGAGCACCTTTTAAATGATTGAAAGGAACTGGGCACGTATCAAAATCCTAAAATACATAGGTTTGATTAGTCATGCCTACATTTTGTTCTAGTATGGTTTTTGGTTAAAAGTTTGCAGGAGTAGGTCCGATGCTCACCAAACCATTTCCTCCACGAAAACTGCTAAAAGAAAACCTTGGATCAGTTAAAACTAATAATGACCCAGCCTAGACTTCACCATCATTATTGGTTTCAACTGATCTAAGGTTTTCGTTAAGCAGTTTAGTTTGTGTGGAGGAAATGGTTTGGTTAGCACCAGACCTACTCCTCTAAGCTTTCAACCAAGAACCGTACTAGAACAAAATGTAGGTAGGGCTAATCTAACCTATGTCTTTTGGGATTTTGATACGTGCCCAGTTCCTTTCAATCATTTCAAAGGTTCTCAAACACACATCAGTGATACAATCTTAAGACTCCATGCTCAACCAATTGCCTTAAAAGTTTACGGATACATGTTACCTCCTTTTGAGAATCGCGAAATGAATGGGGCACATATAGGACAACATCAAAGATGAAACCTGATACCATTATGAACTGGGTGGTGGCTGACCTATTACAATATGCATTTAACAATAGACTACCCTCTAATGTCCTGCTAATGGTGGCTTTTCAAGAATCGTGCATTGTTTAAAAGATAGAGGGTATAATGTTTATGTCACAGTAACAGAGCAAATTATGGTGAAAACTTTATGATAACACTAATAGACAGCTAACATATCATTTACACGAGAATATATCATGAAATTTGAATATATTTACTCAAAACAGCAGAGAATAAAAAATTAAGATGACGTCGTCACATATAAGTTAAAACTTGACGATGACACAAATAAACAGTTTATACATTAATTAATCTATGATGACGTCACCTTATTATCAACTCTTCACGTTTATAAATCACATCACTATGAGTAACAACAGTGATTAAACAATTAAGATGATGTCATCACATCAACAATAAGTTAAAAATTCATTATGACACAAATTAAGATGACGTCACCTTATTATCAACTCAACATGTTCATAAATCACATAAACTATCCGCAACAACAGAGACTAAACAATTAAGATGACGTCATCACATCAACAATAAGTGAAAACTTGACGATAACACAAATAAACAGTTTATACATCAATTAAACCTATTAAGATGACGCGACCTTATTATCACTCTTCACGTTCATAAATCGCATCACTATCCGTAACAACACAGATTAAAAATTAAGATGATGTCATCACATCAACAATCAGTTGAAACTTGACGATAACACAAATAAACAGTTTATACATCAATTAAACTATTACAATGACGTCACCTTATTATCAACTCTTCACATTCATAAATCACATCACTATTAGTAACAACAGAGACTAAACGATTAAGATGACGTCATCACATCAACAATTAGTTAAAAATTCATTATGACACAAATAAACAGTTTATACATCAACATAATATCACTAAAACGTAATTAATTCATCTAAACATAAATTAAAATGGTTAAAATACTAACCACATTAACAATGAGTTAAATCTGGTTGCAATGATGAGTTGAAGAAATGTGAGCTTCTTCGAAGCAACAATAGGTCAAAGTGAATTAGTGTGTGTTTTCTCAAAGGGGAATTAGTGTTTTTTTTAAATAGTGTGAGAATTGTGACGAGGTGAATTAGTGTATGTTTTCTAAAAGGAGAATTAAGGGATATTTTATAGATTTTGGTAGGAAATGCAAATTAGGGGATATAGTTTGTTGAAGGAATGCAACGGAATGAGCATGTGATAGTGTGTGAGTATGATGTGGCAATGTATTGTTATTTATTTATTTGTGAAAAATGGTTTTTTGTAATTTGTTGTTAAAGAGTGTATTTTTTTGTCCCATGGATTTTTATCTAGTAAATTATATTATACCTTTATATTAAAATGCAGGATCGTTCTCCCGAGGTGGGTGTAATAAATGAAAACCACCCGACCCGAATATGGTTCTAATAATAACTCCACCTTCTCTCTTTTCTCTCCTATTTTCTCCTCTCTCACACACAGAATGTCACATACACGTGTATCATACGTTTCCCTCACCCTGCTCTCTCTCTGTGAAAAACAAATCTGATCCATCACACAGATGAAACACACACAGTAAACACATCAAAACATACATACAGTTAGAGATATAATCACATCAACCGCAACTTTAAATCTCTTTTACTGTTTCTTCAAATCATTAGGTTTTGATTCGTTCTTATAATTTATTTTGATTCAAATGGTAGGTTTTGTTATGGTTTTGAAGATTTAAGGTTCGATAGTTTTGAAGAAAATGTTGTTAGGTTTTTCCCCTTTATTGCTGATTTTAATTTGACTTTTTGAAGGATGAATGATCTTCAAGACATCAAAGGCACTCTTCGATGCTGCCGACCTCTTTGTTGTCGCCGTTAATGGTGTGTGGCGTTGTTGGTCGGTAGGTGACGTTGGTGACCTTACATGGGTGGTTTGTTTTGTATTATGGATTTGCATGGTGGTTGCACTCTGTTTTTATGACTGCTAACGCCGGTTTGTTGATCTTTAACGGAAGGTACATTTAGAATGTTCTATATTTAGAAGATTTAATTCTAAATTTTTAGGGTACCTCGAGAGAACGATCCTGCGTTTTAATATAAAGGTATAATTGTTGATGTTGCATTGTTTGAGGATTGAATTTTCTGTTTTTTTGGGAAAATGTATAGTTTTATAATGTGGCTGATGATGAGATTTGTGTGTCGAAATGTTGATGTCTTAGCTTCTTTCGGCCATTTCGCTGCCCTCTTTTCTAATACTTTTTATTTAGTGAGTTTGCAAGTTGCTAGAATTTGGTGTTTGCAATCAACGGGTTGGTTATAATTTGTGGTGATTAGGAGTCGTTTTTGTTAGAATTAGGGGATGGTTGCGATATATTTGTAACCGAATGTTTGACAAGTGATTCGGTTGTGCAATACTATTGCTTCTGTTGGTTGCGTGTTTATGGGTGACGATGGGTGAAACCGACCCGTATCTTGGCGAGGCATCATGAAGTCGTGTTTGCAGCCATGGCGAGTAGGATACCTTTTATTCGATTCCCAACTCTAATCCTTATTTAAAGGATAGTTTGTTGATGTTTGCTTAACGCTGTCTGATTATATTAACAGAATTATGTTACAGTAAGTTGTGTCTTACTGTGTTACGGGACAGTGTTTTGTACAATGTTATAAAGATGAAAGCGATTCGTATCTTGGCAGGGCATCACTAAGTCGTGTTTGCAGCCATGGCGAGTTTCATACCCTTAAATGTGAAATTAACGATTTCGGGTTCAAAGTTGACCCTTTGGCATATGTTTATCTCATGCTTTATTGATGTTTGTTTTGTTGAATGTTTGCTGATGTTGGCTTGCGACTGATCATAATGGCTAAAAGGGGCTCGTATCTTGGCGAGGCATCGCGAACTCGCGTTTGCAGCCATGGCGGGTTGTACATGTGTTAATGATGTTTATATATTAGTTTTATATATACACGTGTATGTGACATTCTTTGAGAGTGAATAAAGTGGGAGAGAAAAGAGAGAAGGTGGAGTTATTAGAACTATATTCGGTTAGGGTGGTTTTCATTTACTACACCCACCTCGGGAGAACGATCCTGCGTTTTAATATTAAAGGTATAATGATTGTTTTGCCTTATGAAACATTGATAAATTTGTTAGTGTTGATTGAATGGCATTGCGGTTTTCGTGGTATAGGTGACCTTCATAGACAATATATGTGTACACTATGTATGTACCCAGGGCGGGTTAAACATCTGAATAGGCTATGATGAACGTGTGTACGAGCTCGATTGAACATGAGATCGCTTGCATCTTGGCAGGGCAATAAACTTATTTTGCTGCCATGGCAGGTGTATCCTGTACTTCAATTTCTCGATTATCTGAGCCTATTGATTAGTCATATTGTCTACTTGGTCTGTTTTTAGATTGATTAAAAGGAACCTCAATAAGCATTGCTCACGCCGAATTCAATCGACCAAATCTTTCTAAGCATCCTGATATCGATCTCATTTTAAAATGATCATTTAAAAGTAATAAGTCATATATTATTTGATACGCTTTAGTGCAACTTTGTTTTTATGGCGATATTACAATGCGATTATGGTTACCCAAAAAAGGTGATGCTGCAGAAGTACGTGTAGGTGTTTGTGTTTCATCTTTTATGCCGTCTTTCATTATTTCTATTATTTCAACTTTTCAAGTTTCGCTTCTGTTATGTAATTACTTTATTAATGCTCTCTTGCAGGATAATGATAATGCTGAAAGACATAGACTTGCCATAGGCACGCAGTGGCAATAAATTTTCTCAAAACCAACTTCCAATAATCATCCTGATTGAATCAAGACGTTCGCATTAAAATAATCAGAATCCACAGAGCAGGAGTAACATAGACAGAAATATCGGTAAGGAACCTTGCACTTAATGATATTACATCTTTATCTCTTATGTTGCAAACTTTACAGGGATCTAATTATTGAAACCGTTGGTAGCTGTGACACTGAAAACGAAAAGAGGGAAGGGACTCAATAGGATAAGGGAGCAAAGTTGAGTGGACAACGAAAATGCAGGTAACCTATAAATATTACTGTATTAGTTTATATTTATTCAAGTAGTTTTGCCTATTTAGATATTCCCATATGTAATGTATTGTATGGTCTACTTCTTATAGTATCCGGACTGTCCAAAAGCTCCAAAATGGCTCAAGATGTTGAACTTAATATTATAAAGAGGCTTCTGAGCGGTAAAATTACTTCTGACGATACAAGAGTATTGCTCTCTACTGATAAAAGGAGTAATTGTATAAAGGGAGTCATTGCATATCAACCGGGCTAAAGGGTCGAGTAAACAGACTACTGCTGATAAAGAGAGTATTTGGGGATAGAACAGGAAGGAGGAACAAAAACAGGACCAAGGCGGGCAGAAGAAGAAAGACAGATGGGTTCCTAAAAGAGATCACCCTGCGAGGCCAGTTGGGGGAACGAATGATGGTCCTAGACCATGAGGGCCTTTTACCACACCGAAACAAAGGCCTGGAATTTTTAGAGCGAATGAACAAGAGATTCTTAACGAAATAAAGCCCATCATTCAGTCTATGCGCAGGATTATGCATCAAAGTGGGTAATTTCTATAATTTGCTTTTAGTAATATTATACCTTTAATATTAAAATGCAGGATCGTTCTCCCTAGGCGGGTTTAATAAATGCAAATGTGAAAACCACCCGACCCGAATAAGGTTATCTCTTTTCTCTCACACTTTCTCCTCTCTCACATAATTTTCACACGCAATATTTGTTCTTCTCTTTCATACGCGTCCACACTACGTATCTTTATCTCTTTTTGTTTCATACACGTCAAAAACACACACCATCTATATCCATCTCATATTCTATATCTCAGATCTATTAGATCTATCTCTATTGCTTTTTCTAATTTCATTTCAGATCTGTTGGTGCAGGGACGACGATCCTGATTTTTAATACTAAAGGTATAATACCTATACCACCACGATGTCGCTGACCTCTTCGTTGCTGATGTCCATGGTGTGTGGCATCGGTGGTCGAAAGGCGACGTTGGCGATCTTAGATGCTTCATATGATTGGTTTGTTTTGTTGGGGATTTCTGTTTCTTGGCTTTGATTGTAATCAACGGGAGTGTGTCGAACTGAGTTATAATTTTTGACGGATTGAAAGGTATATTCTAAATATTTAGTTTTCAGCCACGGATGGTGTATCGTGTGCGATTCACCCATCAATAAGAGTTATATACGCCCAATTTTTTGGGGGTACGTGTCACATGATTATTGTAAGCCCTTGATAAGAGAACAATTAACAAGGCTCGGGTAAAAAAAAGTTAAACGTATCTTGATGTGGCAGCACAAGAAAGTGTTTGCAGCCATGGCGGCTCAAGAAGTTTTTCCAAAATTGGATAATTGTGTTGTCAATCAGTTTTTAAGACATGACAGAGATGGAGATATTGATTGTAACAGGCTATGATGAGTTTGAGTGGCTTTGATTAAAGTTGAGATCCTCTGTATCTTGGCATGGCAAATTCCTAGATTTGCAGCCATGACGGGTGTGTCCTCTTTTTTCATTTGTCTACCTATCTAAGCCTTATATTTCCATTTACATACGAGCCAAAACTTATAGCTCAATAACAAATAACTGGTATGATAATTACTCTTAATTATGCCTTTAATATTAAAACGCAGGATCGTTCTATGACAACCATGACTTGAGCAGGTTGGTCAAACCGTAGTGTTCACCTAAATGTATCTGTTACAATGTATGGTTATGTGTTTATACGTGTTTATATGTGTTTGTGTGGGATATGTGAGATTGGATAATCAATCCATTGAGCGTGATCGTCTCATTGGGATTGGATTTGTGTTGAATTTTGTGAAGTTCATTTCGTTCACTTTTGGTGACAAGGAAATGATTTCGGTGATTGAAGCGGTTTCACGTTAATTGTGTAAGTAATTATACGTATACTTATTTTTGTGATAGTATTTTAAGATAAGTTTAAGTTTTAGAGGTTAAGTTAAGAGAAATGAGTTATTTGATGGAGAAATTTCATTTTAATCACTTATAGTGATAATAGAATTGATTGGGTATTTTGAGAGAATTGTTTTGGTTAATATGAGGATGTCTAGGTGATGGATTAAAATGGGAAGTGTGTCATTTTGAGAGAATTTTGGAAGACTTTCTATTTTTGGAAAGTGAATTTGGAAATGAAAAGTTATTTTTAGAAAGTAGTTTATAAGCAAAATGGTTTACCAAATTAGCTTAGGTTTTTATAAAACTTAAGATATGAAGGTAATTAATTAACTAATAAATTTTATTTTTATTTTTATAGATTAATAGTAAAATACGAATTTTAAAAGAAAAAAAAGAAAAGAGTTTTAGTTGAACTCAAATTGTAATTAGATTTATCTAAGGATTTTCTTGTGGCCTATAAATTCAAAGCTAATCCCTAACTCTCCTCTCATTTGTTTGGCCGATTTCTACAAGAGAGGAAGAAGAAAAATTTTAAGGTTTTCTTTAAAGGTAATTTTTAATCTTTGTGTATTCTAGTTAATTAATTTTCAATTCTAGTAATCTAATCATGATGGATTAGGGTTTTAAATTAGGTTTATAAATTAGGGTTTTTAAGTTTTTGAAAGATTATGATGTTATAATAATTTTTTGATCATTAGTTTAATTGGTTGCAAGATTTGATCATGTATTTAGGTCTAGATCGCCCAAATTAGTTGTCAAATTCACTACAGAATTTTAGGCAGTTTTGTAACGAGCATAACTCAATCATAAAAGATTAAATTAATAATTTACAACATACTGGAGATAGCCTCATAAGTTTTTATGGCCGGGAAGTGGGGCAAAAGGTCGTTACAAAATCAGTGTGTAAAACAGTGACGAATTTCAGTTTTGGTTTTGATTTTTATAAAAATACTTAGACATCTGGTTAGAGGCTCTAAATCACGTGGAAGTTAGTTCATATATTGTGTGTGACTCCTAAATTTTTGCTAAAGTTATAATGAGGTCTAAATTGGTTATCTAACGTCATACTTTTAGAAGGTCAGATTATGGACGAATCTTGGACACTTTGGATTAATGAATTTCTAAAGGGTATTTATAAAAGGGTAATGGCTTTAAGAGAGATATGAGAGGTTCATAAGGCATATAAGTAGCATGGAGAATATTGGTTTGAATTATGGGAGTGTTTAAGTGGTGCGTTTAGGACGCGTAAGTGGGTATAAAATTCTGCTCAAAATCAGAAAATATAAAGTGTAGCATTGAAGTGTATATGGCATATGTAGGAGTTGGAAAAGGTTTAAATCAAGTATAGAGCTATGGTAGATAGCTTAGATATCCATCATAGTTGAGGTTACATCACATTGGGTTGAATGCCTAATTGATGGTAGCTTATTGTGTGCTTAATTGTTTAGATTGTCCGTGAAGTGTTTGTGAAGATTTTGTTGGAATCTTTTGGGAAGCTAAGCATCAGGTGAGTTTCATAGCCCCTTTTTCTTATGTTTTCTTGGGGTGAAAATAATGCAAAGAGGTTTTGAAATGTTTTAGTTACTTTGATAATGTGTTTTAAACGATGCATGAGCTATACGTGACTATTGTATGTTATGTGCTACTTGCTTTTATGGTATGGATTGTTGATAGTGAGCGTGATCGTCTCATTATTGTGAATGGATTTTTGTGCTTGAGCATGATCGTCTCAATGTGTTGATGGATTGTTGTGGATCGGGGAACACGTTCCATTCCAATGTTTGTGATGATTGAGCGTGAGCAATCGCGCTGCGTGATTTCTAGTGGTTTTTTACTTGAGGCATGGAACGTTTATGTGGTTATTTATAGGGCGTTGATATGCTCAAATGTTGTTGTAATGCTTGTGTGATTCCGGTTAGAGGGAAGTGCTCTACCTATTCCAAATACAAAATTGTAGGATTGCAGGATGAATCATCTCTTTTTTGTGTGCTTCCGGTTAGAGGGTATGTGCTTCTAACTAGTTCCAATCTAATTAGAAGATTAAAATAAGATCCCATTTTTGTGTGATTTCTGTATGGAAGGAGTAGTGACCTTCTCCTCATATTTCAAATCTACCTGGAGGGATTGAAATAAGTTCACTCATACTGTGTGAGTTTTCGATCGGGTTAGTGTATGGAATTACCCCCCAGGCTTATTGAATTGTTATGTGGATCAGAGTGTACGGTTCACGCCCATTGTTTATTTGATTCGTGGGGTGAGTTGTATTATAAGCCCTAGTTGAATAGCTAGCTTGAAAATGTATACGTGCATGAATATAATTATGTGTAATCGCACAATAGCAAATTCGTTGTTTTTATATAAAGCTATTGCGTTATTTTAGTTTGGTACTTAAAGCCTATTACTCTCACCAACCGATTTTGTGTTGTAAGTTATTTTAGTATCAATTTCATGTGGGGTAATGGTGCTAAGTTAGATGCAGAAGTGGCTAGAAAGACCGTAAGGACGCTTGGAGTTTTATTTATGATTTCTGTTTGAAATAAAATGTGTGTTAGCTGAATGTTTGGATTATGTTCTGTCTGTCAATACATTGACGAGACCACTTTCTCATTACTAAAAGACAAACCAGTAAAGTTTTTAGTGTATTGTAATGAACACTTAGAGTGTCTTTGCTTACATTAGTAATTCATGTTTAGTATTCTCTATATAGACAGATCCATGTGTGCTTAAGATTCTATCCATTCTTGGTTTACGCCTTGCTCTAGATTATCTTGAAACAGTTTAATGAATAGCTTTAAGGGTTTTGCTATCGTATAACGCCCTATGGGTTATGTTTAAGCGTATCATAATTGTAAAATTAACATTTAATGAACTCGTATACTCTATAAGTACACAAATCTAATCATTTTAAACATGAAAATATGATATCTATTATACTAAAAGATTCAGCTCCTTAATTTAATGAGGTTGTATCTTTAAATGCTTCCAACTCATATTCGACCTCCATTATGTAGTATGCGACATTCATTCTACAGTTACAGTTTGCATCTTCCTCAAAGAATACAAACCCTCAATCATTATTGTCCAAGCATCTCAATAGGTTTTCCGGTTAACTCCAATTACAAGTATTAATGAATCAGTATCCATTCCATTCATAAGTCTTTACATGTGACTTTTCAACTTTTAATCAAGCTAATGTGATTCCCCTTCCTGCAATTACAACCCATTAATGATAACAGCCCTCTATACCAAATTGGATTTGTTTTTTTTCTTTTAGGTTAATTAATTCTTTTCGAGGTAGGTTTTTCACTTATTTTTTTTTGTATTGAATGATATGGATTGGTTTTGAGTTTTTGATTGTCGTATGAATAATCTATTTAAAAAAATTAAGGGTTTTGATTTTTTGTTAGATTGGTTGAGTATGGTTATGGGTCATACGGCAACGGTAACGGAAGCTGAAGCGGAAGTGGTGTTGGCCTCTTAAATCAGGTAGGCTTTTTTATTTACCTAATTTATATGTATCGAGTTTAGTTTTTTTATAGAACAATTAGGGTTATTGGTGTCTATATTTTGATAAATTGGAATGAAATTTAGGTTTGTTTAGTTGATATCCATTTTATGCCCTGCTAGGATTTGATTATTGAGAATGATATAAAACAAAAAATACGTTTTTGTTGATTTTAGATGCGTGTTAAGTTTTGCACTAAGCATTGAGGTATTGGCATTAGACCGTAAATACGTTAGTGGATTTTGGCATTGTGGTGCTAATTTTGGAACATTATCGTACCAGCCGAGAGTTGTGAATTAGCGAAATATAACTTTATGTATCTGCTCATATGTATATATTATTAGTCAATATTTTGACTAATATATTGACTAATATATATGTGACCTGTTATATCTATTGAGTTAGTAAATCAGTATTCGGTTCGATGTGTATATTGTTATTAGACATGGGTTAGATTTAATGGATACATGGACTATCCTCTAATAATTTTGAAAGTGGGAGCCATCCCGGTTACATCACAAAGTTCAGGATGAAATCCGTAATTCTATATAATGCGTACTTTGTTTCGAGCAAAAATAATGATATAATGTCTGAACATAGCGTAAGGAGGCTGGATATTTTTAACCAGTGTCTTTCTAGCAAGTGTTTCGTTTTACCCATTTGACCTGTTAGAAAATAAACCCAACCAAATCAACACGTGCACTTACGAAAAATGGTGGTTGTGCAGGTCCACCCGCATACCTTCATTGAAGACTTGGACGAGTTATCAACCGTACTTCAAGTTCCTTTGGTAGCAGGTACGTGAATCGTGGTAGTGAAGTGATAGGTGTGGGTATAATTGTTAATAACTGGACCGCCTTCTACGGATCAGATACCACATCAACAGAATTGTCTGATGGAAAATGTGAGTTAATGAAACCACTAGCACCTAAATCCTAGGTACAAGCAAAAAAACCAAAACAAATAGTATCCCCACTCATTGACCCAATGCCCCACCAACCATTTGACACCAAATGAATCAGTAGGAGAACAAGGACCAAATCAGTAGGAGAACAAGGACCAATGAGACCCAATGAATATCTCATAAATGCAAAGCACAAGAATGAATTATCTTGATGTCCATACAAGCTGTCATCACAGAAGACAAATGCAGCCTTAAGTTGATAAGGGGAAAAGTGAGCATATGAGGTTTGCCAATTTCAAATAAGCCCATAAGTGCGGAAAATAATCTAACATGAACACCCAATAGTATTTTGGACTGGAAACGAAACACAACTTCTATTCAATTTTATGCCACATAAGCTGATAAGATGTATATTGGCCAGAGGAGTTTGTGAGAATGACTGGCTAGATTTGGAGACATAATTATACCTTTTGGTGCATGTGGGGAAGACGATTATGCTCAAGTAAGTCTAAACACTCATTCTTTCAATGATATGATTATATATAAAACTGTTGCCAACGATCAATACCTCATCCATCGGCGGATGAGCTTATTTGAGTTTGAAAAAGCTAATAAGCTCACTTTTTAGAGCTTAGTTATAAGCTCAAGTTGACAAAGTCATAAGCTCTAACAACTTATCTTATTGGCTTTTCCAAATTCAAATAAGGTCATAAGCCGGCTAATTAAGGCAAACCAAACACGGCAAACACCCCCTAATCTTAAATAACTTAGGTACATCAAATGGGTGGAGTATTCGTAGACATGCTAATAGGTAGTTATTTGTATTTTTCCTTTTATAAAGTTCCTCCTAAACTTAAACACAACATTTTGTGGTCATTAGAATATGTAGTAACTAAACATTAGAATCAGTGTTTGCACCTCACTTTACTTATCATGATATTTCTAAGTAGGTGATATATCAAGGATTTGAAACTCGATTTTTGTTTAATTTTTGATGATGCGGGATATCAAACACTATTTCCTAGCAGGAAGCCATGTTTTCAAAATGTTCCCAGTTGAGAAATGTGGCTTTATGGGTCAACCTGACCCGTTTCAACCTGCATTAATGACCTGTCCCCAGGCACGACAGCCAGACCTGAGCCGTTGACAGAAGGACAAATGCCTGATGCGGCAACATATGATGTAAAAAGACTTATGGGTATTTGATTCGTAGTTTTACACACGTATAAAATAATATACTTATAGAGAAATTAAGGAAATCCCCAAGTATCCCTTGGACAATTCCACTCACAAAGATATATATATATAGAATACGTATATTAAACCGGGCAAGTATGATCACCCGGGTCGTTTCCCCAATGACTCGTGCAATGGAAACCTCGTTTAAGTTTGGATCCTGATTTGAATAAGAGAAGAGATATTTTTGATTTAATTATACTACTAAAATTAAAGGCACAATAAAACAACTAATTAACAAATTAAACTAATTACGAAAGTAAATAAAATGCGACATTTAAGAAAACAAATGCAATTTAAATCCTAAAATTATAAACTAAATTCCCAATTCTAAATTAATGCTAAAGAAAATTTTAGGAAAATTAAAAATATTTTTTAAAGGCTTTTTGGATTTTATATGAATTAAACACTAATTAATCTAAATTAAATCCTAAAAATAGAAATTTAATTGATAAAAATTAAGAAAAATACTTTTTAAGCTAACTTAATCCTAAATTACTTAAAAAGATGAGAAAAACATTTTTTTATCACTAATTTTTCTATTTAAAAGGTTAAAATTAAAAAACTAAAGGTTTGAAAATTAAATGTTTTAAAACTAAATTTGAAAATTAATTTTTAAAAATATAAAACTTAAACTAAAAATTCTATAAAAATACTTTTTATAAAGAGAAAAAATGCAGAAAATTAATTTTATTAAAAGCCCTAATTTTAAACTATTTATTAAAAACTAATTTAACTAATTAAACTAAAAACCTAATTTTATTACTTAATTAAACTATTTTTATAAAACTTAAACTAAATCAAAACAAACACATGGGCCGAAAGTGCCAAATCAGAAAGATAAGGGTAGGCGGGTAAATATTTAGTTTTATAAAAAAAAACAAAGTTTGATCACTTGACAGAAATAGTCCCTGGACTTAGGATTAACGAGACTTAACAATCAAACTAACTAAGGACTAACTGCGTAAATAACTAAGGACTAATTATGCATTTAACAAGGACTAACTGTGTAACTTTAAACTAACAGAAACTATAAAAACAAGCAAGATTGGCCCCTGAAACATCTAACATCCAACAAATCAGCAATCTTTATTTATAATAAACAGCTTTTTCACCAGAAGTTTATAAGCTAAATCTAATTGAAACTCATTTTACTTATTTAAAATAATCTAAATTACTATTATCTAAAAAGCTCTAGCAGCTTTAGGTTATTCCAACTCTTAAACTAAATAAGCAAGGCAAACTAAAAGCACATGACTAGAAGAGTAGTGTTCGCTGCGTGCACAGCTTAATGAAGAACATACTGATGCCACTTATCAAACTTATTTAGCAAATGCAAACAGCTTATCTACTCTAATGAAACTTAACAGCTTATTAAGAAAAAGGAAAGAAACAAATGTAAAACTTATTAAAGCTTAACTAGTGTGTACCTTAGCTTTCCAGCTAGAACAGGAAAGCTTAACAGCTTATTATGAGCTTATGGCTTAATCCACATAAGCTCATATCGAACCAACAACAATCCTAAACTAACCTATGTGCTAACCAATAGCTCTAAACCCCTTGATACCATAGCAGCCATCCAATTCCAATAGGTATCAAGTCTTCATCGAATGAACAGCAAACACAAACACAAATTCTTTGACAGATTTTAAATGAGACACAAATTAATATGAAATAAATCTTTTATTAAAACTGAAATAAAGTTTATTACAATACGAAATGAAATAACATTAAATTGAAATTACATAAAAACTACTAACAACTAAAAAAAATAAACTAAAAATTAACCACTAAAAATTTTTCCCTGTGCTGGAATGATGGGGGGTATTTATACCCCAAGCTCGAGCTCACCTCCTTCTTCTCGATCCTTCTATCCTTTAATCTTGGCCCTCCATTTCTTCTCTCTCCTTGATATGACATTTCAATCGTTAGATTGAAGCATGTATAAACCCGGATCAATGATGTGGATAGGGAGTGTGTTAGTTATGTGAGGTAAACAATCACACACGTCACATCACCCAATGAGAATCCTTCTTTCAGCCAGGGTGGAATGGGTTAAGGTTTAATTGAAAGTGATGGATGGGTTACGGGTTGTGAGGGGGCTATTAACCCTATGGTTAATTAGGGTGTGGGTGAGTGGTTAACGAACTAGGGTTCATGTGTTCTTGGTGTTCTTGAGGGATTCGGTGTGAGTGAGTGTGTAAATCGTATTTGGGTAAAAATGGGTGCACAGTAAATGTTATTGAGGTTATAAGTTAACCGGGTTGGTCGGGTTGGGGCTAAGGTTGTGATTGGCTGAAAGGGAGATCCACGGGTAGTTTGACCCGGGTATAGACCCGCGCTTTTTGCAACTATAGGGAAATTGCATTTCTGGCCCTTGTGTTTGGCAAGCACTTTTTCAAGATATAATTAACTTCCATAAATTGCAAAGTTAATCCTTGAATTTATAAAACAAATGGAATTGGGTTAATTGTTGAATTTGGTATTAGCTGTAGCTTAGCTGCATGAGGCTGCGGCATGATTCTTTTGGCTTCGAGGCTTTGATTTCTTTAGCTTCTTGATCACGAATCATATGAAAGTTCCGTTTCCCGGTCGTGTTCGTATTTTGTTGACTGATTTCTTGTGATATTTGACCATATCCATACCTGCACAAATAAACTCAGATACAAGCACATTTTTGCCAGTTTTTGATCCGTTTTGGGTTTATTTGGGTTAATTTAAGCATAAATAGATATGTGTATTCTACACTTATCAAAATTCCCCCAAACTAGAACGATTTGTGTGTCCTCACCGTCAAGTATCTCATAGCATTATAACCAAATACCTAAAAATCCCCAAACTAGAACTAAACCATTGAAGAAGTTAACAAAGAGTTTTGTTTGAGAGAGAAAAGAGATCACCAGGTAAAAAAACCACCACGACCTCCCCATTTTCAAAGATTTTCCTCTTTTTATGTGTTTTTTTCTATGATTATTAACGTACCTAACTACAATTTATATTGTGTTGAACCATAACGCAATGTTATCATTACCACCTTGGTAACTTTTAGGATCACAAGAACAACATCCAATTAAGTGCGTAAAAAGATACTTCATCATCCCCTATTTTTCACTTTTCCCATGCTAAGCATAAAAACAAGATCACCGTCAATTACAAGTCATGACACGTAACAACTACTCATAAATATTAATGTGTACCTTACTTTTTCCTCCCACAAATCCTAACCTACTTTTGTATCTCAGGATTTTACTTAAGATCATATACCCGAAGGCTCTTTAGACTTTGTTTCGATATTTGATTAATTCAGAAAAAAAGTGTTATTGTAAAGAACGCAAAAATTAGCTCCTAGGCCCTTCTCAAGAGTCAAATGCAATCAAGCATAAAGATCCACATCGAGGCGACCCAAAAATTGGACTTTTATTATCTACAATAACAGGTACCATTCATGTCAAATACCCTAAAGGGCTCTTTAAGAAAGAATGGACCAAGTCTCATTTGCCACCATATACCCCTTAAGGACTCTTAAGGGCACTAAAATAAGAACAAAAATAAAGCAACATTATTAATTCCTCAGCTCCTTTAGTAGGGCTACAACATCGGCCAACTGGCACCGACAAGAAGTGCAAGCGAAACATATTTCAGACTCCGGATTAATATAAGTACAAACCGGTGCCTTTTATCTCGAAAGCCTACATCGACAAGCGAGTCGACAAGAGTTATTTCTACTTATATAGAGACACCGTGACTCTACCTATATGAAAACTCCAACAACTGGTCCACGCTTCCTGGACACGATGAAGTAATCTGGGCATAGATACTTATTTATTATAATTTTTGTATTTTTAAGCCAAATTAAGTAATCCTGATGGTAACTCAACCAAATCACAAAGGAACTGAAAGAAAAACTTCTATTAACAAATAAATAAACCACAAAACATACAACTCTCTAAATTAAACAATCATAATAAAAGTGAAACAAGCTAAAGGGAGAAAAAGACCACAAGTAATACATATATGCTTGACAAGAAATCCAACTATTCTACTTATTAATGATCATGACTTTAAAATAACACTATTGCAATTTCAAGTTCTTCCCAAAAGAAATGTGCAAATAGCATAGCTATATAAAAATTCAACTTCGTCATATTTAAAATCTACTTGAGATAGCACAAGCTTCATTTACTAATGAATCAAGTCTATCATGGTCAGAGACACGCATCAAAACTATCTTACATTAATTGTTAAGGAAAAAGCTAGAAGCTCAAAACACGTTCAATCGGGTCAAAAATTACTTCTTATTCTTACCAACGGAAAACATACATTTTTGTCTTAACACATTTATTTATTTATTATTATTATTATTATTATTATTTTTTATATATGACAAATAAGACTGAAAAATTTTAAAATTTTTGCTATTTTTGTGGGAAAACGGGTACGTGAGAACAAAACAATAAGCAAGCACATTAAATCGATAGAATCCCTCCCCAAACTAAAATGAAACATTGTCCTCAATGTTTAAGTCGGGGCGATTCCTAGAACGAAAATCTAAGTCTATAATAAGTAAGACAAAGAAAATTCCGATAATCGAAAATAATAAAGGATCATTGATCTCCCCAAACTAATTTCACACAAAGGATGAGAAACTCGAGTGCTTCGGAATTAGGCATCGAACACGAGAGGATTCTTGAAATGTTGGGTTAATCCTGCCAAATCACAACACAGACAACAAACAACGAGAAACGAAGAGGATGGGCCCCTCAACATCACAACACATTAGAGGTTAGAAAATAGAAAGAAAAGGATAAGCATGGGGTGAACTCCCACGAAGCGGCTTGTTTTTGGTTACCGAGTCGCAAGCTCGACTCGATCCCTGAATTTAGTTGTCCTTAGGGAGAGCAAATGGAAAAGAAGATCTCAATCGGGTTTTCATTAATGTTTGGAAAAACATTAAAGGATATGAAAATTCCATCCCGATGAGAGGCCACCGGCTCTAAATGGAGATGCCGGGATCAAAGATCGTATCTTCACTCCCAGTGGAGCAAGATAAAAGAGAAACCTCGGGGTAGGTGACAAATGGGAGAAAAGTATGAATGGTAAATGTGAAGGAATCGTCCTCTTCAACATTTAGAAAAATAACATCTTCACCTTCCCCCGGGTCAAAAGGTTCATCATTATTAAGCACATCAAAATTGTTATTCTTGGGCTCTAAAATCTCAACATCCGGTGGTTCCGGAGGAGGTCGAGGAAATGACGGATCGAAATGAAATGATTCAAACTCGGGAAGCTCCAAAAGAGTGTTATTTGAATTATCAATGCTAATCAACCCCTCCTGATCGGGCTCAATCTCAAAAAGAAATGAATCATACTCGGGAAGAGAGTAATTAGCATGAGTAGTGGTACTGCCACTTCTCGTCTCTTCCGTATGATCGCTAGAAGTCTCGAATTCGGGTAAAGAATTATCCAAATGAGAAAGAGAAGTATCGGACTCCTCTAAGAACGAATCACTATCCGCGACGGGGATATGAAATGGAGAAGGAGACTTGAGCACGCGATCCGGAGTAGAGTTAACTTTCAAAGATTCGATATTAGAAATAAGACGATGTACGTTTAATAATTTCTCACGAAGGATAACGTCTTGGATTTGAAAAATATCTTCTAAGTCAAACTCTTTCTCATCATTCACCTCTTCTAAGCTAACGTACTCGACGTCCTCAAAATCATCGTCATCGCTCGAAGTATCATCATCCGGATCGGCTTCAACAATTCCTGATGGAATTGGAGCAATATGAGTGAGTTCATCGGCGAACTCCTCGAGAATAGGGTCGATCTTAGAAGAATAAACAATCGAAGTATCACGGTTACTCAAAGATTCTAAAAGATCGGACTCAATATTAACACGATTATTATCACAAGTAGGCACCTCACTCGTATCGTCGGACATTCCCTCGAACTCACTTAGGATTGGGACAAGGTTCTCAATACTAGACTTTATTACTTCGTCCAATTCCGTTGCCGGAATAGTGTCGAGATGCTCATCCCCTATATTCAGAGAATTATTGGGTTCTTCGATTGGTAAGTCGGTTGTGATTGCTAAAGGAATATAATCATCCTCGTCATCATAAGTAACAGAAAGCATGTAACGACAGGCAGCAACATACTTTTCTTCTTCATAAGCTTTCTCCTTTTTTCGAACTTCGCTTCCCCATATATTAAAATCTTGCTTAAGTTTTCGAA